>MCJB01042778.1:58347-77211 GCA_002018475.1 Nicotiana obtusifolia
TGGGGGGGGGGGGGTGGTATTATCAATATTTTCAGATTTATCAACTCATCATTTTGCCTTTGTCTTGCTATTGTTTGGAGTGGTAAAATGGTAAAGAGAGGCTTTAATTGCATATGGTTTTTACACATGGGTGCATTTTAGGTTCACTACTATGAGGATGAGAGTCCAACGGGTACTTGTGCTGTCTGTGTGCTTGATGGCGAAAGGTTAGTCTACAGTAATTTGCTTTCTGTCTTACCTCCTTGCTGTTGTACAATTAAACTCTAGCTTATGCTGACTGAAAAGGAAGGCAAGAAGAAAAGATTATTTTTCAATTAGTAAAGGTAAAAAACATGATAAACTGTCTTCTCAAGGTTTCTAATGCTTCTTGTGCACTAATGATGTTCGGGAACTAATTGTTCAGGTCGCTGGTTGCAAACTTATCAGCTGCAAACTGCTACAAGGTTGACCATTTGAAACGACCAGAGAACTGGGCTTTGGGTAGGAATCCTTACTCCTGGTGTTTATATGTGGATCTCTAATTTTCATGCTCTTTACACTGCTGTGTCTGTCTGTACAGTGGAGAAGGCCAAGTACTATTACATTGCTGGATTCTTCCTCACAGTTTCTCCAGAATCTATTCAGCTTGTTGCTGAGCATGCAGCTGCCAAAAACAAGGTCTGACTGTTTGACAATGTTTGGGTTTTACTGCTTATTGCATAGTTAAGTCAAACAATCACGTAAATTTCCACATTGTGCAGGTTTTCTCAATGAACCTTTCAGCACCATTTATCTGTGAGTTCTTCAAGGATCAACAGGAGAAAGTCTTGCCGTAAGGCCAATGTCCTACCTCTTTAAAGTTATTTGAATGCTGACAGATACTGATTAGGGCTTGTATCTCTTGTTTTCAGGTATTTGGACTTTGTCTTTGGTAATGAGACAGAAGCAAGAACCTTCTCTAGAGTCCACGGCTGGGAGGTAATGGGTGCTTAGATGAGTTCCAGGTTTCTCAAAATTGATTTGGATGTGTGTTACATAGCTAACTTGTGCTTTAATGACCAGACTGATAATGTTGAAGAAATAGCTTTGAAGATCTCGCAATGGCCAAAGGCATCAGGAACACACAAGAGAATCACCGTCATTACACAGGGTGCTGATCCAGTTGTTGTTGCTGAGGATGGGAAGGTGAAATTGTTCCCAGTTATTCCTTTGCCAAAAGAGAAACTTGTTGACACCAACGGCGCTGGTATGTGGTTTATGCTAGTTTTGCTTGTTTCTATTGCAATAGAGTTAAGCTACCCATTCATTTAGTGGCAACTATATGTTTCCTGATTAACTGGTACTCTTCTTTGAATTCTGTCATATTTGCCTCTGTTCTGATAAAGTTGCACCCTTTAAAGCATTTAATAAGCTTCAAGTCTTTTGTATAGGAAAAAAAGAGATCTTGTTGCATCTTTTTTTTTTTTTTTGGGTAATAAATGTGAAGTATTAGCATAACAATCCAAACATTACATCCTAAAGAGCCTCTAATGTCGTGGCCACCTTCTAGGAACAGTGCCACAGCCATTAGATCTCAATACAAACAATCCCAACTAGTTACATAACTTCTGAATTAGCAACTGACTCTTGCGAGCTCTCTTTGACTTATGCAATATACACTAATATGTCTCTGATCTCTCTTTTTATCTGAGCAAATACAAAATCTCTATCTACATTTCCTTTCCTAAAGATCCTCCAATTCCTTGCTTGCTAAGTATAATAGAGCATTGCACCCCATATTGCTACAACTCTTTCCTTCTGGAACTGGCTCCATTTTTTCCTTCTAATCCATTTGAGCACCTGGCTTGCTGCAGTGTCCTGTAACCTGATGCCCAACCATGTGCTCAGTTTTTCTCTAAGCTCTGAAATCCATTTGCATTTGCCAAAGAGATGCATCTGTGTCTCTGTCTGTGTTTGATCACATAAGGAGCATTGCTGATCATCAAAATGAATCATTAGTCGACTTAGTCTCTTTGGTTAGCAATTTATTCTGACATGCTAACCACACTAGAAATCTCTGTTTAGGCAGCATAACAGAACTCCATATTAAGTCAGCTTCCCTTACTCTGTCCAGAGGTCCCAGCATATGTTGATAACTCCTAGACACTGAGTATTCTCCTGTTGCAGTTAGTAGGTACTTATTATTCTGATACCATCCTGTCATCTGTATCTTGCCATCTGTATCTTGAGAGAGTTCAATTTCTTCCAATACCAGCTGCAATCCCCTGGTGGATTATGTTCCCATATAGACTCATTATCCTTCATGTAGATACTGTTGATCCATTTCATCCACAGGGTGTCTTTTTTTCTGGCAAGTTGCCATAGTAGCTTCCCTATAGAAGCAACATTCCATTTACAGCTTCCTTTAATGTTCAATCCCCCGTATTATTTTGGCATACACACTTTGTCCTATGCTACAAGAGTGATCTTACTTGTCCCATATGTTTTGGCCCATAAGAATTCCTTGCATTTCCTATCTACCTCTTTGACTACACTTTGTGGTAATACGAACACTGATGTCTAGAAATTATAAATGGAAAACAAATAACTGATAAACTGATTACCCAATTCATTCATTGCTTCAGTTAATATTATTTTTTACTGCTAAAGGATATTTGTGAAATGCTCTCAGGCACTCTTTTCGAGACTCTTCTCTCTCCTTCCCTCTAGGAGGGAGAATCTCTCCTCCGACGATTTTCTTCCATCGGAGGTACCTTTCTTTTTCTCTTTCTTCCCCTCCCTCTTTTCTCTCTTTTCAAGGAATCACCTTCTGTGGTTGCCTTCTCCATTCTTATCCCTATCCAAGGTTTTGGAATGGGGGAGAACAGGATTTACTTTAATGCTGGGTTCAAATCATTTGATATTACCAGGTGATCTCTGCTAGCAACTCAGAATGGTACGAATGGGTTGAGAGAAGTCGCAAGATGATGAGTCATCGACCATGAGCAAAAAGATCATGGAATGGATTTGCTTCACTTTTAAAGAGGCCTCAAAGGACCAGAATATAATGGTTAGGAGATGGAAAATTTCAAAGCAGGACTCAGAGCACTTTTGCACCAGGAAATTTAATAAGCATGGGAGATACATGAGTATTCTGTCATTAAATGGTGGAGGAAGATCAGTACTTATTATTCCTGAACCAGTCTTTAATGCAGGTTGGAATGAGATAGTATTTAAGATCAACAACTTCATTAAATACTCAAAAAAGTAGCAGTGGCTGTTCCCCCAAGATTAACTGAGGCCAACTATCCTTATAAGAAGGCTGTACAAGAGAGTAAATGGCAGACTAGGAGTCTTCGTGAAGCAGAGGTGACTTGTAACAGTGGAAATATTGACATCTCTGAATCTGCTAATGCACAAGAGAATGGGCCTTTGATGAGATGTTTAGCGGGGAGTTTCGGAGAAGAGCCGAAGGAAAAACCCAACCTTGCTGACGCAAGAAGGTGGTCAACTTCAACTTGGAAAAATATTTTTGGGGTGAACATCTATGAGATGTATGAGGATTTGTTCTTATTCGAATTCCCTAATAGATACATGGCTGAGAGGACAGGGCAATGGTTCTGGATAAAGCTCAGGTTGCAATTAGAATGGTGGAACCCCATGGCAGGGTGTATTTCAAATTCTATTGAAGTCAAAGAAACCTGGATTAAAGTAGTAGGAATTCCCCTTCATCTGTGGTTGCAGAGAATTTTTTAAGAAATAGGCGAATTCTGTGAAGGATGGGTGGCTATTGAAGAAGAAACAGAGCTCAAAAATCATCTGAAGTGGGCCAAAATTTTGGTAAGGAACAATGGAAGGAATCTACCAAGTGAGGTATCCATAACTTGTAAAGGAATCACTCACCACATTCCAATATGGCCGGAAAGCAAGACAAGATATGAAGTCTCACCGGAATTAGCAGAGTGAGGCATCGGAGAAGAAGATACAGTGCAAGAACCAGGTATTGCCTTTACCCAGAGGGCAAATAGGGTTACCAGCTGTGCTGAAGTACAAAAATCCCCTTCTTACAGCGATTTCAAAGACAGAAAACACGTGGGTGGTACTTCTTTGACAATTGGAAGATATGTGAAAACAAACGCACTTGAGAAGCAGGTGGTTGGGTTTTATGAAGCAACTAAAACGGGCCAGGAAGCGGAGCCCAATAAGGAGGCTGCTTTTAGTAATTCTTTTGGGCTTGATTTTGCAGCCCAAGTCATTTTTAATGACTTACCCAGCAATCTCTTTGTTGAAGCTCTAGAACCTTATTCCACCCAAAAGTTGGTGCATGCAAAGCCTCAAAGTACAGATTTTCAAGGAAATTGTGCAGAGATAAATGCAACCATAACAGAGGCTGTTCTCGGGGGATCTTCTCTAGATTTAATTGGGGCAACAAAATATCTGGAGGAAAGAGAAGATGAGAGCAGGGGAATGGAAGAACAAACTTTGGAATTAGCACAACACAATACAATCATACCTCTAGAAAATTGGGAAGTGGAAGAGGTTGAACCTCTTCTCATTCAGCTACTACAAGCCATTCATGTCATAGCAAGGGAGACACACTATGGGTCCAAAAGAATTTGATCAATCTGGGAAAATTACTTGGGATAGATTTGCAGGGGCATTAAGAGGAGGCCTTGTGATTGTTGTTACAAGTAGATAACTACAGACAAGATTCAAAGAGGAACAAAAATTAAAAGATCAGTTACTTTCGATGTTAAATTCAAGAGCGAGGGGGAAAGAAGTAAGGGAAGAAGATGCTTACCTTGGATCCATGCAGTTCAAAATAGTTTCATGGAATGTAAGGGGATTGAATGATAGGGATAAAAGGAGAATTCTGCAGAGTTTGGTAGTTAACTGGAAGGCAGGCATCATATGCTTCCAAGAGACTAAACTAGAGGGGAACATTAGAGAGATTGTCAAAGAAGTGTGGGGAGTAAGATGGATTAGATTTGCTCACTTGGAGGCTTGTGGCACTAGAGGGGGTATCATGATGATGTGGGATGTATCATGATGATGTGGGATTATAGAAGCTGGAAGGGGGAAGTTCTGGAAACTGGTTGCTACACTTTGACTTGCAAGTTTTTGGCACATTTTCAGAATTTTTCATGTCACTGGGGTATATGCTCCAAATAACTACATTGAGAGAAGGATAATGTGGAATGAGATAGGTGCAGTAAGGGGGATTGATGGAAGGGCCTTGGGCTGTTTGTGGAGACTTTAATGTCACCAGTTTCATCTCAGAAAAAAGCAATTGTAGGATGAGAACAAGGGATGGTGGAATTTTCTGATTTCATTGAAGACATTAACTTAATTGATCTACGATTAGAAGATGGTAGCTTCACTTGGTTTAAAGGGGATAATCAAGACACAGCTTCCAGAATTGACAGGTTCCTGATTCCTGAGGATTGGGATGATAGTTTTAGTAATATAAAACAAATTCCACCGCAAAGACTAGCATCTGATCACATTCCAGTAGCTCTAGGGGGCACTTGGAACAAGAATAAAAACTATTTTAAATTTAAGAATTGGTGGCTAGGAACAACTGGTTTCAACGACAGTCAAAGAATGGTGGGGTTCTTTCAATTTTTCAGACAGGCCTGACTTTATACTGGCTTGTAAATTAAAAGCTCTCAAATCAAAACTCAAGGAGCGGAGCAGAAGCGAGACAGGGAATTTGGGATATCAAATGAAGAAATTGTTAAGTCAAATGGCAGAATTAGATGAGGTGCTTGGAGACAGAATTTTAACAGAGGAAGAAACTATCAAGAAGGCATCACTATTCACGAAGTATGAGGAGTTGATAAAAAATGAGGAAATCTCATGGAGACAAAAATCTAGTGCCCTATGGTTGAAAGAAGGTGACAGGAACACTAAGTTTTTCACAAAGTAGAAAATGCACATAAAAGAATCAACAATATTGACCAACAGATGATACATGGAGAAATAACAGAGGAGCCAGCTAGAATAGAAGAGGAAATTATTGATTATTATTTGTACAAAGAAGCTACTCAATGGAGACCTACATGCCACTATGACAATTGCTTAGTTTTAACTGAGGAGGATATGGAAGCTCTACAGGGTAACTTTGAAGAGAATGAAGTGCTAAGGTGCTTGAAGCTATGTGCAATAGATAAAGCTCCTGGCCCAGATGGTTTTACTATGGGGTTCTTCATCAAATGCTGGGAGATAGTGAAGTATGATATCATGAATGCTTTTCAAAACTTTTATGACAAAGAAGTTTTTGAAAGAAGCTTCAATGCAATATTTATTGCTCTCATTCCAAAGAAGAAAGGTGCTAAGGAACTAAGGGATTTCAGGCCTATCAACTTGATAGGTAGCATTTACAAATTGTTTTTCAAAGTTTTAGCAGAGAGACTAAAAAGAGTAATTTCACAATTGGTGGACTATCAACAAATGACTTTCATTAAAGGTAGACAGATCATGGATGTTGTAATGGTAGCCAATGAAGTAGTTGATTCTAGGTTGAAACAAAAGAAACCTGGTATCTTATGCAAACTTGATATTGAAAAGGCTTATGACCATGTCAAATGGAATTTCCTCCTGAGCCTGCTAGAAAGAATGGGTTTTGGCCAGAAATGGATAAATTGGATTAAATTCTGCATGTCAATAGCCAAATTTTCGGTTCTTATAAATGGCTCCCAACAAGTGTTTTCGAAGCAGAAAGGTGATTAAGGCAAGGTGATCCTTTATCACCTTTTCTGTTTGTGATTGCTATGGAAGGTCTTAACAATATGATTAAAACAACCTATCAATATGGGTGGATAAAAGGTTTTGATGTAGCTAGAAGGAGCAATGATTTTAAAAGTGACTCATTTACAATATGCTGATGATACCCTCATATTCTGTGATGCTGAAGAAGATCAACTGAAATACCTCAGGGTGATTCTGGTTCTTTTTGAAGGAATCTAGTTTGCATATTAACTAGAGGAAGAGTTTTCTTTACCCTATCAATGAAGTCACAAACATGGATATGTTAGCTGTTGTTCTGGGTGGTGAAGTAGGGGCTTTACCAACAATATATCTTGGAATGCCTTTGGGAGCTAAATCTAAGTCAATAGGGATTTGGAACAATTTTATAGAGAAGTGTGAAAAGAAATTCGCCAGGTGGAAAATCCAGTATCTATCTCTAGGTGGTAGAGTGACTCTTATCAACTCGGTTCTTGATGCACTTCTAACATATATGATGTCCTTGTTCCCATTCCAACATGAGTCATCAATTGGTTGGATAGCATTTATTGAGGGATGATTCTAAGATCAAAGTGTTTGATGGGAATTAGACTAGCTTTTGGAAGGACAATTGGCATGAAGTTGGCAGATTGGATGTGGCTTTTCCAGAAGTCAATTTAGCTCTACATCAGCAAAGGACTATAACAGAGATGTGGACACCTCAAGGATGGAACATTATTTTTAGAAGACATATCAATGATTGGGAAGCACAAAGAGTGGTTGAATTCTTCTGTGCACTAGAGCAGTTTAGTGGATTACAAGTAGGTGAAGATGTACTATGGTTGGCAAGGCAGCAGTAAGGGTTTATTCAAAGTTAATGCAGCTTACAAGAGGATGAATTACTCCAACCAATAGATAGCCAATTGGCCTTGGAAACAAATCTGGAAAACAAAAATTCCTCGCAAAGTTGCTTGTTTTGTGTGGCTACTGGCTAAGGAAGCAGTCCTTACACAAGATAATTTGATGAAAAGAGGTTTCATTTTATATTCTAGATGCTTTTTGTGTGGGGAAACAACAAAAACAGTTAACAATCTCTTCCTTCACCTCAAAGGCATTTCCTGGACCATGCCTGGGAAGGTTATAGATACTCTTAAAAGTTGGGAGGCAACAGGATTACAGGCAAAGGACAGGACTAGATGGAGAATTATACCTGCTTGCATTTGGTAGACAATTTGGAAAGTGAGAAACTCCAGATGTTTTGAGAATGTGGAGAATGAGGTGCAGAAGATCAAGTTAAACTTTATTTTGTTGTTGTATTTTTGGTGTAATCAGATCTACACAAATGATACCGACACCATTATTGATGTTTTAGAGTCAATATAGAGAGTGTAAGCGATAGTTAGAGGCTCTTGTATATATGGTTTCAGTACTACCTAAGTATTGTTTTGCTACATATGAAATATAAAAAAGTTATCGGTTTCAAAAAAAATTAAATGGAAAACAACACTGCCATAATAACTGCAATCTACCTGCATATGACAATTGCCTTGTATAGGCAATTATTCTGTTTGTGATCTTGTCCACTAGCTGTTTGCAATCCATCTTATTCCATTTTCTTGAAGTAAGTGGAGGCCCAAGTACTTGATAGGCAAGGTTCTTAATGTGAAACCTGTTTGTCTGATAATGGATTGTTTTGTGATCTCATTTACACCTGCTATGAAAATATTTGACTTCTCCTTATTTGCCTCCAATCCTGTGACCTCACTGAAATGCTGAAGTGCTTCCATGACTCTAGCTATAGACCTTTCATTCCCTTGGCAGATGATCATAAGATTATCCACAAATGCTAGGTGTGTCAACTTAGTAGCCTTACACATGGGATGAAATCTAAAATCAAGTAGTTCACTCATCTTGCTTAGGACTTTTGAAAGATATTCCATAACCAGAACAAATAACAAGGGGGATATGGGGTCCCCTTGCCTAAGTCCTCTCCTTCCTTCAAAATACCCATGACACTCCCCATTAACTCTAAGTGAAAATTGTGGTGTGGTTACACAAGTCATTACCAGCCTAGTGAAGGAGTCTGGGAATCCAAAACCTCTTAAGGCTTCTGCAATAAACTCCTAGTTAATCATATCTAGGCCTTTCTCAGGTCTATTTTCATTAAGCATCTAGGGGAGGTCTTGCTGTTGTAGTGTCTAAGCAAGTCATAACATATTAGGACATTATGTATCAGGGACCTCCCTTCAACAAAAGCAGCATGGTTCTCTGCTACTAGGTTTTTTATTGCTTTATTGAGTCTCATACATAGCATTTTTGAAATGCCTTTGTAAATCACATTGCAACGTGCTATTGGTCTGAACTGGCTGGCATATTCTGGAACTGGAACTTTGGAATTAGGGAGATCACTGATGAGTTAATCTGTCTCAATAGCTTGCCATTCTCCAGAAATTCCAGGATTGCTTTGGTAACATCTCTGCCTATTATGCTCCATGCTTCTCTATAGAACCCACTGCCATAACCATCAGTTCCAGGACTTTTGTTAATATCAATACTACCTATAGCTTGTTTCACCTCTTTAGCTTCATAAGGTTTAATCAGTTCCAACTGTTGTTCAATTGTGAGTGTGTGCCCATTCTTTAGAAAGCTGCCAAAAGCTCTTGCTTTTCTTCTTCCCCTCCTTCCCAGCATGGTCTCATAATGCTCCACCAGAACATTGGCTATATCTGTGTTATTTGTTATCTGTTACCACTGCCCCTCTGCCCCTGTATGATCTTTATTCTTAGTAATAGCCTGCTGTAGTCGTTTGTGCTTTATAACTGAATAAAAATATCTGGTGTTGTCATCACCTAGGTTGATCCAATTAGCCTTACTCTGTTGTAAAAACATTTCTGCAAGATAGGAGGACTTCCTAAATTGCTGGTGAATTATCTTTTCCTGCTCTTTCAGTTCTACATCTAAAGGCTTCTCATGCAGTTTTGTCTGAGCTAGTTGTAAGGCTGCTCGATCTTCTTCAGCTTCATTTAAAATGTTCCTAAAATTCTGTTGATTTAGCTTCTTTAGAGTCTTCTTTAGTATCTTCAGCTTCTTGACTACTTGGAGCATACTATAATCCTCTATATGTTGTTGCCAGGCATGTGCAACAACCTCCTTGAACTGAGGGTGTTGAGTTCATACATTGCAGAATTTGAATGCTCTTTTAGTCTTAGCTGTCCCGATAGTTTTTGCTATTTTTAGAGGACAATGATCACTTATCCCTTCCACTAGGAAGTTAGCATGAATAAACTGACATGGTGTCCAACCATTCCCTATTGACAAAAGCCCAGTCAATTTTTGAGAAGATTCTTTTGTCCCCATGTTTGTCATTCCATGTGTATCTACAACCTCCACATGGTAATTCTATTAGTTCACAAGTATCAATACATGCTTGGAATTCCATTACCTCTCCCATGCTAACTGGAACTCCTCCAATTCTATCATCTGCTTGCAGTACTAAATTGAAATCTCCCCGAATCAACCATGGTTTATTGATCCCCACCTTAATGCTCTCCAAATGCTGCCATAACTCTCTTCTTTCTTCCTTAGTATTGAATGCATATACAACTGTCAGTTGGAACTCTACTTGAGCAACAATATCATTCGCCAAACATGTGATACTCTGTGCTGTTCCTCCAAACATATTATTAGCTAATCCATTGATTTTTCTTGCCTTTACTTTAGTCTCCAGCAGTCCAACTAAGCCAATATTTTCCTTACTACAAAGGGTTTAACCTCCTTTTGCTTGTTAGGGGCATTTAAATCCCTAACATTACTATCCATCCCCATGTGGAGAAAGGACATTGCTTCCCCCATGTTGAACCTGACTACCTTGTTGTGTTCTGCTAGTACCAACATCTCTCAACACATTGAAGGTGTTATGAGTAGTTTGTATCTGCTGCGTGTGGATTGTAGGTGATTTCCTGGTATTAAGAGGAGTCACCCATCCTGCTGCATTAGGTCCTTTTCTTCCTCCATTTGTCTCCTGTGCTTGCTTAGTTCCAGCATCTAGTGATGTGCCTGTGCCCTTCTCTTCTTGTGGCTTTGGTTATCCTACAGTAAGATTAATGGCCTTCTGTTGTCTAGTCTTCTGTCCATCCTTTGTGCCATTTACAGTAGCTACTGTCATCTACTGTCATTTCCTTGTGCTGTTTAGGAGGAGATGGTTGCTTCTTCCTTCTACATTCCTCCTCAGAGTGGCCATACTTTTGGCAATGCTTGCCTAACACAGGCTTCCAATCATACTGTAATTCTCTGCTCCACAAGGGCCCCTTTCTCATTTTCAAAAAACACCTTATCGGGTAGTGGAGAGTCTATATCAACCTCAATGAGTAACCTTGCAAAGTTCAGACCAATCTTTCTTTCAGTGTTCTTATCAGCCATCAAAGGCTTTCCAATCATGCTTCCTATTTTGCTGAGCCCTTTAGGACCCCAGTATTTAAAGTCCAAAGCTGGTAGCTTCACCCAAATTGGGACTGTGCACAGCTCTTCCCTTGTAAATTCCATATCTTTATGCCATGCCTTTACAATGAAAGCCTTGTTGTCGAAGTGGTAGATTCCTCCTTGAAGCACCTCTTCCTCTCCAATGGAAGTGTCAAATCTCACCAGCACAATGCCATTCTTCAACATAGAGACACTGTTAATACCATGTTTCCCCCATTGCCTTTGTATATAGCTGTTGAGTACATTGAAAGGGGGGTGTGCCCCCAGTACATAGCACACAATGACATTTTGCCAATATTCGATCTCAGACGAGATGTCTTCTAGTTTCATCTCACACAGTACAGTTTCCAATTCTTATTTGGATTCACATATTCCAGCTTGAAACCAACATTTGCTATTCTAGTAATATCAAAGTTTTCCCAGATCGATGGTTTAACCTAATTTCAGTTACAGCTTCAACCTCATCAGCTCATGACTTCCTACCAGTAGAATTTAGCTGTTGTCTAGTTATTGAATTACCTGTATCCCCTCCTCCCATTCCTGTACAGTAGTTTTAGGTTTAGTCACCTTCACTGTTCCATTGATTGCCGCCATTACTGTTCCATTGATTTCCTCTGTAATTGCTTCATCAATTTCCGATTGAGATGGTAATTCATCACTGCATGGTTCTGGTACACACTTCCCCTGCTTCTCACCTCGAACATGCCCAATTTCCAATCCCCTTGTCGCCATTTTTAGGTTTGACGTAGTGCTGCAAATCTCTGTTACTTGATTTCCTTGCTTCTGCATCTTTGCTGATACGTGCTTATTGGTTTCTCGAGCTTCGATCACCTTCTGCATAGGAATCCGAGTCCTCTTACCCAGGGACGTGCACATTAGGCTAACATGTGTTGAAAGAGAAACAGAGTCGGTAGAGAAGGCTACTTGTTTTGCATCTTTTACTAGCATTGTTTCTCTCCTTTTGTTTCTGAAAAATTACTTCTGCTTGGTAAACGAATCATGAATACCCAAGAAATTACATTATTTCTGTTTACACTTTTGTAGGTGATGCATTTGTTGGAGGATTCCTTGCACAGTTGGTCCAAGGAAAACCTATTGCAGATTGTGTCAAAGCAGGTTGTTATGCATCAAATGTTATCATCCAAAGGTCTGGTTGCACATACCCTGAGAAGCCCGATTTCGAATGAGGGACTTTCCTCTTGTCAAGAAGAAATTTATTCTGGTTCTTATACTATTTTTGATCTGGTTATGCCAATTGATAATGGTAATCCATATCCCACTTCCCATCCCATATGTTGTAAGGCATTTTAATTACCTTTTCTTCATCATTTGAGAATAACATTCTATTGTAGTAATTCTGTTTATTGCAATTAGGATGATTCTATACTTTCCATAATAAGAAAGTATTTCAGGTTAGTTTATTGCAGTTACTGCCCGTTTGTTTTAAAGCATGGAGAAAATGTGGATGCTAGAATAGGAGGGTACAATTTGATTTATCATCCAACTCGGGCAAAAGGATGCAGAAAGCCGTTTCTACCAACTTTTCTTTTTATGTTAAAGATGCCATTTAACTGTACGCTAATAATCTTTGGGGTCGATTGGTTACCGGAATTAATCCTTGTATAAAATTTTGGGATTGTATTTATCCTTCGTTTAGTTATTAGTATTAGAACCAACGTAAATATTATACACCAGTATCCCATGTAGAATGTGGTATTATAATCGGATTATAATCCTGGCATAACCTTGTTTTCCAACTCAAGAGAGAAATAGGAGCTCAAATTCTGCAACCACCTTTCTTAGCCAGTTAGCCTAGCAATCTGGTTATCACTAGACCCTAGGCTCGTTTGGACTTGGGATAGTTTCTTCCCTGACCAAACCACCCCAATTGAGATGCTAGAACCAAATTCCCGTCCACTATGCCCAATTCAAGTATAATTCTCATTGTAGAGAATTCTAGATCAGGAGGGGCCACATCTTTGGTGTGTAATGTATGCTTATAAGTCTGTAAGAGAGATTCTCCCTAGAGAGATCCCACTAAGTACTACATTTACTTACAAAGAGAATTGCCCTTCAGTGCATATGCTGGAAATTTATCTCTCTAGGTCAACTTTGTAGCTTTCGAAAAGGATATACGGATATTGTATTGTTCATATTCGTCCTAATGATCTCATATAAAAAAGATGACATTCTTGATCTTCAATGGGCTTCTCCGTTAAGTTATGCCAATTTCACACTACCTTAGAAAGTAATTCAAGAGTGGAAGAGACTCTGACAATAACATTTTAAGCGTATGAAAGGCTGCTGCAATTATCTAAGGTAAATTCGGATGAGAAGCAAATGGGATGATTGTTTAACCCAAAAACTGGTTCTAGAATAAATAATTGAATTTGTATTTTTTAAGGCCTCTAACAATCAGTCGGTAGCCATGATTTCAGGCGGGATCCGAGAATGACTGACTGTGTATTCGAGAGCGCTCGATCTGCTTCGGACGCTTGCTTCTTCGCTACTTCTACTTCGGGATAAAGGGGTGATTTCGGTCCCAGTTCTCCTGCGCCTACATCTTGATTCCGAAACTTCACTCATCTCGTGTCATCATTTCAATGTGCCACGTGGTGAGGCAGAATTTCGCCAATACAGTGATATACATATACAGAGAAGAAGGGAGATGAGAAGACTGGATAACTCTTAACGACAATGGCCTACTTCTACTATTGCTATCCTACCCCATTTAACCCTTCTCACCGATATAATTTATTTGTACTAACATAGTTATTTTTTGTGTTTCATTTTATGTGTCATATTTTTTTTTAATTTATTTTAAAAATAAAATAATTTTTTCTTATTTAATGAGATGGTTTATAGTCACATAACACATAAATATTTATGGCTTATTTTAAACCATAAATTTTTAAAATTATTTTTGTAACCTCCGTACTCAGTCAAATAAAGAAGAAGTACAAGCTTTTAGATGTTTCGTATGCTGTTTTTATTCCGTTAAGAGTGAGCATTGTAAAGCATGTTCTGAATGAAAAGTGGTTTTCCTTTCTTATTTTCTATGTTCCCCTACACCCTTCAACCTTTTCCTTCCCTTTCCTTCTTCTGTAAATCTTTCCCTCTACATTTTTGGTTTTCCATTGCTTGTACAAATTCATACATTTCTGAAATCGACCAATGTTTTTTTCAGATAGTCAATGAGTTAAATAAAATTGATATAATTATACGTGGTAATCTTTGACATAAAAAAAAGCTTTCTCTGATGGCTGCTTTCTCTCTCGTTGCATGTTAGCAAACTTGCGCCTACCATGGGTAAGCAAGCTCGCATCCCGTGACAAAAGGCATTAATGGCGAAGGAAGCGTCGACTTTGCAGAGTGACAACTAGCGAGGGCACAAATCACAACCAAAAATTGGAAAATCAGTGGGTTCCAGTTCAACTAACCCTAAAACCAATAAAACAGTAACGCAACAACAGGAAATTGCGAAATTGGATCAAATTGAAGCTGCTCGGTTATGGAATGAAGAAGTATTAGCCTTACCAAGTAGTAAACAATCAGGATCAGCAAGTAGTGGGAAGAAATCATGGGCGGACGAGGTCGAAGAGGACCTAGAAGCACAACAAAAGCCAAATTCAGTGTGGGGTAGCTTTGACATAGCTAAAATTGCAAACGCTGGTTACAAATTGGAATATGTGGCTCCTAAGAAACAAGGGGAGTCCTCAATTGGAGAAATTGACTTGGATGACATTAGTTCTTAAATTGCATATTGGGGGAATGCTGTAATTTGCTATGTCCTTGGGGCACATCTTCCTTTTGCGGTTATACAAGGATACATTCAGAGGTTATGGGGTAACTATGGGATATATAGGATTGCTATGCTAAAGAATGGAGTGATTGTAGTTAGATTAGAAACTGAGATAGGGAAATAAGAGGTGATTCAGGGTGGAATATTTCATTTTGACAACAAACCTCTCATAGTCAAAGCTTGGACACCAGATTTGGAATTCACTAGAGAGGAGTTGCAGACTGTTCCAATATGGTAAATCTTTGATGGTAGATCATAATATAGAAAAGAGGAATGGACTAAACTTTATGCGACTGCTGATTGAAGTAGAAATGGAAGTCAAGCTTCTAGATGTGATATTATTTAAAAATGAGAAGGGCAAGCTGGTTGAACAGAAAGTTAGCTATGATTAAAAACCTACTCTATGTGGTCATTGCTCAAAGTATGGCCATGTAGAGGAGGTATGTAGATTGAAAAACAAAGCACCAAAAATCCAGAACCCAAAATGAAGAAACTCGAGTAAAGCAGGGAGGAGGGAAAACAGATATAAGGAATGAACAACCTCATGTGAACAAATTAAAAGGAGGAGATAAAGGAAAGCACCATAGTTCACCTACTAAAACTGGTAACTTACAAACAACTGGGAAAAATAAGACAGATAAGGGGTCAGGTTGGCAGACTCCACTGAAATATGGCAAGGGTATGGTCAAGCAGACTACATAGATGAAGAGTTCCAACTCTTTTCAGGTGCTACATATGAATGATACACAGGTTGAGTGTTCTAAAGGAGCAACAATGTCAAATATGGGAGGACAATCTATTCCTTAATTGGGAATGGATAGTTTAATTAGTTGGAATGTTAAGGGCCTCAATGCCCCTAATAAGCAAAAGGAGCTTAAGCTCCTTTGCAATGAAGAAAAAGTTGGTTTAATAGGCCTACTTGAAACAAAAATTAAAAAGACAAACTAGATTGTACATCAAAGAAGTTGTTTGCTGGTTGGGAGTACTTATCCAATCTAGAAACTCATTATAATGGTCGAATATGGATAACATGGCGACTTGGCTACTATGTGATGAAACCTGTTCATATATCACCTCAGATTGTGACTTGTGAGGTGTTTTTCATCCTACTGCAGCTGAAGTTTGATATATCCTATGTGTATGCTTTCAACACTAAGGAAGAAAGGAGGGAGTTATGGGAAGAGTTGGTGAGGCATAGCAGGGGACGCATTAAGCCATGGCTAGTACGGGGACTTTAACTCAGTGCTACACTCAACCGATAGAAGTGGAGGGAATGCAGTAACTTGGGCAGAGGTGATTGATTTCCAGCAATGTGTGCAAGAAGGTGGATTGATAGAAATGCCTACTCAAGGGAATAGATATACCTAGAATGACAAAAATCATAAGCAATGGATCTTTTCTAAAATAGATTGGATCTTTATGAATGGTGAATTGCTTGATAAAATGCCAACTTGTAATGCTAGATTCCTTACTGAAGGAATTTGTGATCACTGTCCGGCTAAGGTATCCTTTACAGATAGAGGGTATGAAAATAGAGGTTCATTTCACTTTAGTAACATTTGGGTACAATATCCTCAGTTTAATGCAACATTCAAAGATGTGTGAGACATGAATATTGAAGGATATACAATGTACAGAGTGGTGCAGAAACTAAAGCTATTGAAGAAGAAGTTGAAGAGACTACAATCTCATCCAATTCATAGTATTATGGCAGAAGCAAAAAAGGACAACAGAAAACTTAAGCAAGTTCAGGAACAATTGCAACAAAGCCCTATGAATGTAGCTCTGCAACTTAGAGAAACTGAGGTCTATCAAAAGTTCAGGGGATCTTCCTTCTTAGCAGAAGTATACCTGTAACAGAAGAGTAAAGCCAAATGGATTAGATTAGGTGATGATAACACCAGTTACTTCTTTTCAGTAATAAAACATAGGAGGCGAAACAAGCTATTACACAACTGAAGGATGCAGATGGCAATTGGTAAACAGACCCTGATATAATTGCAACCATGTTTGTAGATTTCTATGAGGAACTATTGGGGAAGTGTTTAAGTATAAGAACTAAAGCAGTGGAAGGTATCCTGAAGAATGGTAAAATACTGTCAACAGAACAGCAGATGGAATTAATGTAACCTTTTAGGGACAAGGATGTGAAGGTAGTAATGTTTCACATTTGGTAGTAATAAAAGCCCAGGGCTTGATGGTTATGGCACTGGGTTTTATAAAGCAGCCTGGTAAGTGGTAGGGCAGGAAATAACTGAGGCAGTGCTTGAATTTTTTCAAAATAGGAAGTTACTCAAGCAGATTAATACAACTAGGATTGCTCTTATACCTAAGGTGGATGTGCCAGAATATGCTAGTCAATTCAGGCCAATCTCCCATTGTAATGTCCTCTACAAATGTATATCTAAACTGATTTGTGATAGGTTGAAAGTTGCTGTGAACTACTTGATAGCTGATAACCAATCAGCTTTTGTGCAAGGGAGATCAATGATGCACAATGTGTTGATTTGTCATGACCTGGTAAGACACTAAAACAGTAGGAAAACTCCTAGATGTTTGATGAAAATAGATTTGAGGAAAGCTTATGATATGGTGAGTTGGAATTTTTTTGAGGAGGCTTTAATAGGCGTTGGATTTTCAGACATATTTGTTCAGTGGATCATGGTGTGTGTTTCAACAACTAGATTCTCTATTAAGGTGAATGGTGTGAGACATGGTTTCTTTACAGGAAAGAGGGGCCTGAGGAAGGTGATCCTATATCACCTCTGTTATTTGTTATAGTCATGGAATACTTATCTAGAGCATTGAAGTCAATCAACATGCTCCCTGACTTTAGATTCCACCCAATGTGTAAAGGCTTGAGGCTTACTCGCCTCATATTTGCTGATGATCTCATGCTATTTTGCAAGGGCAATGTAAGTTCATTTAAGAGAGCTATTGAAGCTCTGCACCACTTTGGTAAGGTCTCAGGTTTGACTGCTAATCTGGAAAAATCCAGCATTTTGATAGCTGGGGTGGAGGAGAGCATAAAAGAAGAACTATTAGCCATTACAGGATTTCACTTGGGACATTTCCTATCAGATATCTGAGACTGCCATTATTCCCTAAGAAATGGAGTAAAATAGACTACCAAATGTTAGTTGGCAAGACAATTCAAAGGATCACTATTACTGTCATGGGCGGCTTTCCAGCCTCGCCCCATGACCCCTTGGACGCACCCCGTGGCGTCCTAAGCCTCTCAAAGCCTAGCGCCACGGACGGCCCCGTGGTCTTGGCCGCGCCAAGTGACAAGTGCGCAAGTGCCTCTGTCGCCCCACCAACACTCCTTGCCGGCGCCCAGCGGCTTGCGAGTGTCAACCATGCTGCGCGCGCAGACAATGCCGCACAGCCAAGAGATGCCGCGCGCACAGCCAAGGCCGCGCGCATCCATCATGATCCAAGCACAAGTGCCAGCGCCCCGCCGCGGGCCATCATCAATAGTGCCGCGCGCGCAGACAGCAACGCGCGCGCGGACCCTGACCGTCAAGACAAGATTGCTGCCATTGGACTTAGTATTTCTACATCATAGAAGACTAAGTTCCTTTCATTGTAAATATAGAATAGGTTTACTGTTTTATATTCATTGTGCTCCTAGAGCTCGCATTAGGTCTACTCATGTAATTTGGGTTTTTATTTTTTAAGCATTATTAGGGGGGTATCAGCATTCAAACATTTTCAGCAAGCATTCAATTCTCTGTACTGGTGTCTTCGCCCCCTCGACACCGCATTAGCTTTGTAATAGCTTTTTCATCATCAATACAATCATCATCAAAAATCCAACCAAAGCTTCCGCTGCTCTCATTTCTCTTGTTGCCTACGAATTGGTTTTCCCGCACGGCACTGACAATCTAGTCTAGCGT
>MCJB01042789.1:0-49738 GCA_002018475.1 Nicotiana obtusifolia
GCTGTGAAGGAAGCAATTTGGCTTTATGGGTTGCTTAAAGACTTGGGAGTTGGTCAGAAACAACTTGAGGTATATTCTGACAGTCAGAGTGCTATTCATTTAGCAAAGAATCAAGTCTTTCATGCACGGACGAAGCACATTGACGTTCGCTATCATTTTGTACGGGAGATTCTCGAAGAAGAGGAGATACTTCTCCAGAAGATTCACACTACGGAGAATCCTGCAGATATGCTGACCAAGGTGGTTCCAAGGGCCAAGTTCGAACACTGTTTGGACTTGGTTAATGTCTTGCACATTTGAAGTTTGGCGCCCGGAGGCGCAAATTTGAAGCACCACGAAATTGTTTTTTTTTTATGTTTGTTTGAGAAGATTTGTATTGGTGGGACTTGAAATTAAGCCAAGGTGGAGATTTGTTGACTTTTTTGGCTTATTTTCATCCCACATCGGTGGGTTTTGTTTTGGGAAGGAGGTTTGGAGATTATAAATTAACTCCACCTCCTTCAATGTTAGTATCCCAACAAACTCTCTTCTCCCACATTAATAAAAAGCGGGCTGTTTGAGCGGTGCTCGGAGACTAGGCTAAATTGGCCGAACTCCGTTAACAAATTTTCGGGTGTGTTCTTTCTTTGTCTCTTTTATTATTCCGCTTTATTTCTTTTCTGTTGTAGTATAATATTCAATATTATTTGTCGGGTATTTGTATTAGTGTTCTGTCTAGTTCATTTGTTTTTGAACTAGTTCATTTCACTAGTTGTGTTGTCGTAGTGGGAAAATTACCCGATTTTCCCAACAAACATATGATTGCATCAACCAATAGGCAGCAGAGAACATAGGCAGGATATGCCTAGACTAAAAGGACAAAACATTGTCATAGGGCTAACTGCAATAAAAAGATTCATCTATCTCCATTCAAGTTAAGACTCGATCGGATGACCAATACTGAACAATCAAAGAAGAAACAATTTCCCAAATGGTCATATTTGTTGCATCTTTATATTACACAAATCAACAAAAAATAATCTTCTTACAGTTCAGATTTAAAATTTTTTGAAGAATAAAATCTTTGTGTAAGGAAAAAAAATAACACTTGGAAATGAGACGGAAGTTACAGAATGAGCCCTGAATCTGTCAAAAGATATTAGTGCCTAATGCCTCAATCTCATTTCACTCCTTTTCTCAGGTTGCCTTGAAAGGCAGTAAGATCACATGAATAGTGTTTCAAAACCAGGTAATTGCTTATTGACGTTTACACATGGAAAAAGAAACCAGTTATTCAAACACCTTGTTGTTCATTCATATATAGAATTTTTGAAACTGAGAACATTCACAAGTGAAACAAATAATAGATCTTTGTTGAGTCAAATTGTATCGCACAAATAGGATAGAGAGAGAGTTATTGATTTAACATCTCACCTACTTACAATTTTCTTTTCTTTAAACAATGTGGGGGATTATTTAATTCTGCTGTTCCTACAAAAACTCTGAATACCATAAAAGTTTCCTATTTTTTTTATTTTAAATCTTTGACTGCTAGGTTAGGTGTTTATACATTTAGCATATAACTTAAATTGAATTATACATTTGAGTAATGCAATTATTGTGATCTTCACAATTTTTTATGATAATAACCTGTAGTATTGTGGTATTGTTTAAGCTAGAATTCAGTGTTAGCCAAATATTACAACGTCGCAAACACCTAACACTTGAACGATAAGTTTAGCAAGAAAAAGTGATTCTTCAGTTTTTGATAAACATTTGAAAGTATTTATAGTTCATATATTTGGACCCAAAACCACTTCTGGGAAAAACTCAAAACTGGAGCTTTTGCAACTGCTCTTGCGCTTATATTTTTGACACCATTTCTTGACGCTCGTTTCCGACATAAATCCTTTTTTTCCACTTTTCGAGTGTCAATTTGACCTCTTTCGTCTTCGTCGTTTTACATTATAACAGTTGCTGAAAATATTTTTTTTTGGATATTTGAAAATTAGATTGAGTCGTAAAGGATACAACAATGACAAAAAAATTCAGTGTAATCCACAAATGGGAAGTCGTAAAGCATGACACAAAAAGTATTTGAAACTTTTAGTCAATTCTTTTATTTTTTATAATCATGATGTCCGGAAACTTGTGCACCTCAACTAATTTAGTCAAATATTTTTCTGAGTCGGGCAAACCAAAAAGGGAACAAAAATTGGGATTGAATGAGCGAAACTTGTTTTCGTGAATCGGACAATAGAAGTACATCACGATATTATTCTACCAAACAGACAAACACCTATCGAAGCGCTTAATTCCGTAAAATTCTTAAGAAACTTTTTTCTTTAAAAACCGCCAAACAAGGCTAATTGTATTATTCCTTTTTCAATAACAGAAATTTTGAGCTATTTTCACTTGGATACAAACAGTAATAATACATCACAGAGCTCTGTAAAAGTCCGAGTTGAGGCTTTCGGTACGCAATGCAATGCAAGTAGAAACAGTAAAAAACAAAGGATTGATCTATTTACCAAAAAAAGAGAAAAAACAGAGAGTGCTGTAAAGGAAGTATCCATTTGGAGAGGGAGAGAGATAACGAAAGAGACAAAACGACAACTTACAGATACGATTTCGCCGGAGGTCGCGAGGAGTCGCCGCAGAAAGAGAGGAACAAAATCAAAGTCAACTTGACGGAACAAAAACACTGCAGTAAAGTGGGTCCGAAATCCAAAATCTTCACAATAAATTGTTTATTTGGTTGGGCCCACTGATGATGCAATGTTAATCAATTAGAACGCGACGCGTCATCACATGGCCCACACGTTGTCAAATGTGACAAAAGAACACCGTTCCTTGAATATGAACATAAAACATACAGAAAAGAGACTTCCCTTAAATCCTTTTTGCGCCGATATGTTCAAATAAAAGAGTTTAAAAAGTTTGAAGAATAAATCTAAATAATCGTTCATCCCGTCACTTAAACTAAAAATAATCCGCAAATATATAATATATATCGATAAAAAAAAGTAAATAATAAATATGCACTACATCAAACTTTTTACACTATCAGGTAATTCTTCAATTTTGAGAGGTAATCACAGTAACCTTTTTAAGTAATAGAGCTTAATTCTATGTCATCTCAGTTCTATTTATTAACTTTTCGTAAAACTATTATTTAGGAGAGAAAAGAACATTAAAGACAAGTTCGAATCCTAATTTTTCTCTAACCAAAATTATATCCTTTTCCGTTGTTTACAATTCTGACGTGTTTCATGGATTTTCTCAAGATCATCAATGGAGTAATTCTTCAAAGCATCAAACTTATTGAAATTTGAGAAGAATTTCAGATCCTTTTCTCGTTTACCAGAATCCAAACTGTTTATTGTATCATAACATGTCCCCGTAATATCTCCAAGGCTTTTTTGCTCTGCTCTTTAATTAGGATGCTGGGACGTTACTAATTGAACTTTTAGTTCTGTAGAATAAGTTTAACAGTGGAAAGCTTTGAATACGTATATTACTTCTGAATACGTGTTTGTAAAGTTCATCGCTTAATTTTTAAGGAGAAAGAGACGGTGGATTATTATACACGACGGAAGCAATATCAGTATCTACTCATATGAACACATATAGAGATTCATGCGAAATCTGCAAAAATCGTACAAGTGAATCTTCTCCAAAGAAAAGCATGTGGAAAATGTGATCGACTCCTTAATGGAACTAGTAGTCGTACCCGTATGATGCGCGGTTAATATTAAAAAGTATTAATTAAATTAAATTGTGATCGGGCTTGTTTAAACATATTAGATCGTATCGCTTTAATAAATTTCAATTGTCGTCTTATTTGTTAATATGGTATACTTAATAATAAAATCTCTATTAAATGAAAGGGACTTATATAGTCATTGAATAATTTTTTTGTTCTATATTTTCTTTATTCTATTATTCAATGTTTAGTATTTTATATTGTTAATAAAAAATTTTATTAGCATATTACTTTATTTAATATTTTTGTATTTCTTTTTGTAATATAAGAGAAGATATATATATTTTATTAATCTTGAAAGATTTTAAATTTTAAATTTTATTCTATTGTTGTCAACAATATTATCTCAATTTTAATGAATAAATCTCTATTAAATTAAAGGGACTTTTATAGTCATTGAATAAATCTTTTTTATGTATTTTTTATTATAGCATTCAATATTTAATATAATTGCATTGTTAATAGATAATTTTATTAGCACATTACTTTGTTTAATATTATTGTCTCCTATTTTTTTTTTTTTGTAATATAATAGAAGATATATATATTTTATGACTCTTCAATATATTTTTTATTTTAAATTTTATTTTAATGTTCTCAATAATATCGTCTGAATTTTAACGAATAAAATCTCTATTAAATTAAAGAGACGTGTATAGTCATTGAATAACTTTTTTGATCTATATTTTTCTTTGTTATACTATCCAATATTTAGTATTTTTATATTGTTAATAGATTTTTATTATCATATTACTTTATTTAATATTTTGGTCTGTTGCTTTCTTTTTATAATATAATAGAAGATATATATTTTATTACTCTTAAAATATTTTTTATCTTAAATTTTATACTATTGTTCTCAATAATATTATCTGAATTTAAATGAATAAAATCTCTATTAAATTAAAGAGACTTAAATAGGCATTGAATAACTTTCTTGTTCTATATTTTTCTTTATTATATTATCTAATATGTAATATTATTGCATTGTTAATAGAAACTTTTATTAGCATATTACTTTATTTAAATTTTTGTATGCTATTTTATGTTTTATTCTATTATTCTCAATAATATTTTTTTGAATAAGTAAACTTTTAGTGCTTAAAAAGGAAAATAAAATTATTAGAAAAACAAGGAAATTTTGAATTGGAAGTTTTTTATTTTTTATAATTTTACTTTTTTATTTTAAACAAATTTATAAACTCACTTGAAACTACTCTCCAATTTGAATAGACATGTAGGCATATAAATTTTATGAGAACTAAATTCATAAAATAATTTGGACTATACTTTAAATTAAATACATTTTGGTCCAAATAAATATTATGGGCTAATATAATTAAATTAATTATATAAGTCCAATACATATGGATTAATAAATAAGTTCAAATCCATTGGGTTAGCCCATTTAATCGGGCTACAAGCGATGAGCCCACTTCATTAGACCTAAGATGGCATCTTCTTAGAGGCCTAATGTCACGTGTCAAATGACATGGCACGCCACGTCAAACGGAAGAGCCAATAGGATCATGCCACATGTAAACTTGACAAGGCATGCCAAGTCACATTGAACGGCCAATGAAACTGCGCCACGTGTGCAAATGACATATTTTGGCCAATCAAATGCGGCCATGTCATACTTCAATTTGATTGGTTGGAAAGAGTTTGTTCTTATCATAACTCCCTTTCACAACTATAAATAGGGGTCTTCACAAGCCTAAAAAGACACCAGAAGTTATAACAAGAAGCAAGAGAGAGCTCGTGGATCAAACAGCAAATTCCTCCACATGTTTCGAGCTTCAAGCAATCAAGTCTAAGTTCAAGCACTCAAGTTTAAGCTGAAGAACGAAGAACAAATCAAGTTCAAGCTCAAGAACAAATAACAAATCAAGATCAAGCTCAAGGCCCTTGAATTTATTTACTATTGGAAAGAAGAATAAGAGGATTCATAGAGATTGTACACTCAAATTGTTTGAAATAGAATACTACGACTGTTGCAATATTTTTCGGTCTTGATAATAATTTCTCGACGCAATTTATTCTCTACAAATTCTGGCACGCCCAGAGGGACAATCTCTACCTCTCATCTCAACTTTTCACCAAAGTTCAAGAACATTGAAATGGCTTCAAAAAAAATCTACTCCAGTTCAACTTTCACCAAGACTGCTAATTCCAAGTTCTATGCTGATGTGGGAAGCATCCTCGATGTTACCTTTGGAAGCTTTGGACCAGTTACGAGGAGCAAAGCAAGCTCGTTAGGACAACGAGCACCCCAAGTGTCGTCCGCATCAACCCCTGTTTTCGGATCTTCATCCTTAAAAGGAGCAAAATGTTCCACAAACGCACCCGAAGAAGGAAGCGATGTTACTGAAAAGATCAAGAAAACTCTTGCTCTGCTTGACCTCCGGATCCAAGTACTCTGTTGTAAAGGAAGATGATGATGCTTTAAGTGATGGATCCTCCCCACTTACACCACATAGCGTGAGCCAATCGAAGATCAATCTGTGTAACAATCGATGCTATTCTCCATCGCCCACGACAATCATGCAAGCCATGGTGACAAACATTTCATCTTTGGAGGAGCAGTTGGCAAACTTGACGGAAGCAATCGCCGGCTTGACCAAGTGCATGCAAAATCAAGATGCTAGAATTGACAAGTTAACAGATAGGGTGGGAATCCTGATGGAAGAAGAATCCACCCATGCACCTGGCAAGCTTCCAGAGGTTCCAGAGAGTAATTCTCCCCCGAGACAAGTTGCATCCGCTAAGGCTATCCCTGTCTCATCTGAAGGGATGATTCCAATCGATCAACTTAAGGAGTTCATTGAAGGAACTATTAAAAGCAAGTACAAAGTTGTTACCAATTCCTCTCTCACATACGCAAAGCCATATACTGCAAGGATCGATATGTTGAAGACTCCTGCTGGCTATCAACCTCCAAAGTTTCAACAGCTTGATGGAAAAGGCAACCCAAAGCAACATGTGGCACACTTCGTCGAGACATGCTACAATGTTGGGACTTATGGAGATTACCTCGTCAAGAAGTTCATACACTCGCTAAAAGAAAATGCTTTTGATTGTTATACAGACCTCGAGGCGGTATCTATTGATAGCTGGGATCAACTGGAGCAAGAGTTGCTCAATCGCTTTTATAGCACAAGGCGCACTGGGAGCAGGATGGAA
This sequence comes from Nicotiana obtusifolia, assembly GCA_002018475.1. NCBI lineage: Eukaryota > Viridiplantae > Streptophyta > Magnoliopsida > Solanales > Solanaceae > Nicotiana > Nicotiana obtusifolia. Next base: position 6,929 of record MCJB01042789.1, read on the forward strand.
CATACAAATACTCGTCAACTGAAGGGTGAACCAGTTATCGACTTTGTTAATCGTTGGAGGAATGCAAGCCTTAACTGCAAAGACAAGCTTAGCGAAGCTTCTGGCATTGAGATGTGCATCCAAGGCATGCATTGGTGACTCCGCTACATCTTGCAAGGTATCAAGCCTAGCACATTTGAAGAACTTGCGACTCATGCCCATGACATGGAGTTAAGCATGGTCTCCACTGGAAACGAAAGGCTACCTATCTACGAGCCTCGCAAAGGGAACGACAAGCAAGAAGTTGGGAAATGAAGCAAGTTTGCACCCAAGTCTAAAAACAAAGAAGCTATGAATGTCAACACATCACCTGTGAAGTTTACAACAAAGGTGAGCAAGAAGCAGAGTATGAAATCTACTTCTTTTCAAGATAAACCAAGTAGAAAGTTGACTCTAAAAGAAATACAAGAGAAGGAGTACCCATTTCTGGATTCTGATGTGCCAGCAATTTTTGAAGAACTCATTGAGTTAAATCTCATTGAGTTTTCGGAGATGAAGCAGCCAAATAAAGCTGGTAAAACAAATTACCCCAATTACTACAAATACCATCGACTCGTGAGCCACCCTCTGGGGAAGTGCTTTGTCTTCAAGGACAAAGTTATGGACTTGGTCCATGAAAAGAAGATCGTGCTTGAAGATGAGAAGGCAAGTATGAACCAAGTCTCTATCACCTTTGGCTCATTCAGTCTAGATGAGCTATGCAGTTTAAAAGAAATCAAAGATGAGGAATTACAGGAAAATAACAAAGTCGAAGTAGACGACCATGATGATGATGAGGGTTGGACGTTTGTGACTCACCGTAGGCGCCACGAAGTAAGCCTACGAAAAGAATCAATAGAACAACCAACAAGGAAAATGATGGTGAAAAGACCAAGGAGATGGAACCCAGTTAAGCATTTAAAGAAAGAAAAAGTGGAGGTGCACCTCAAAAGCCACGATATCCAGTGACCTTGGAGGAATTCTTACCAAGTTGGTTCCGCACGAAGAATTCCCATGAGGGTATTGATGGCTCTTGTTGCCATGCTAACAAAGGGGAAGAAAAGAGTGATGACTTACCATCGACACCATCTTCGGAAAAGCTCATCGAGTCCATTCCTCAAGAAGTTAATGCTTGTGAGGAAAAAGTTATGTTCATAAATGACGATCTTCTACTAGGTGACACTCCTCATAACCGCCCATTGTACCTGGTTAGCTATATGCGCGATGAAAGGGTAAATCAAATTTTGGTTGATGGAGGATCCTCAGTGAACATCTTGCCAATTTGCACTATGAAAGAACTTGGTATTCCTATGAACGAACTCTCGGATAGTCATGTGATTATTCAACGATTCAACCAAGGGGGCAAAGAGCCATAGGTGCTATCAGGATGGGAATCACCATTGAATATATTCAATCAAGTGCATGGATGCATGTGATCGATGCAAAGACTTCATACAGTGTCTTGCTTGGAAGCCTTGGATACATGAGAATGAAGTAGTTACATATACCTACCATTAATGTTTAAAATACTACAAGGGTGAAGTCGATATGAAGATAGTTGCTAATGATGAGCCATTCACCGAGGCTGAGTCACACTTCGCCGATGCAAAGTTCTACTTGAAGAACCGCGTTTTAAATGAGCTAAAAGCTAATGATGTCATGAAAAGCAAGAATGACGAGCCCACAACTAAAAAAGCTGAGGTGACTGCTGGTAGACCCAAAGCTGTTATTGAAGAGGTGCAACCTAACTCGAATAAATCTTATAGAGGGGATATTGCGTCTTTTGGCAAGAAAGTAACTCCTAAAATCCTGGCCTGCATGAGTCTAAACTGCATACGACCCACCACTAAAAAAAAAGTCCGCTAGGTTTAAATCCTCAAAAGAGGCGGCCTAGGCAAAAGTTAGGACATCAAATAAAGTCCGCTAAGTGGAAAACCTTGAAAGAGGCGGCCTAAGAAAAAGTTAGGACATAAAAAAAAAATTCACCCATTCTGAACTACGGTATGACTTGATCCTCTTCACCGATGTACATGGATAGCTTAGAGTTCATTCTGAGTTCAGTCGCATAAGTTTCAAAGATACATAATCCCCCAATCGTTGTCCAAATGAAGTGCGATGGAATGTAATCCATTCAATCAGCACTTGAAAATCAAGCTGAGATACCATTCTTCTGTTAAACTTTGGATCCCGTTTGATTGAAAGGGGGCAAGCCTCTGTGGTAAATTAGTATCTCCAATTGAATGATTTTAGTCTTTTATGAGGCTACTAAGTATTTGCATTGAAGTCCGTAGATTCACTATGTCTTCATGTTCACCAAGTCTTCAAGTTGAAGTCTTCAAGTTCGCCGCTCTTCAATTTGAAATGTTTAAACCTTCCAAGTCTCCAAGTTGAAGTCTTCAAGTTTGTCGGACTTCAAGTTGAAGTATTCAAGTCCGTCGGCCTTCAAGTTGAATTATTTAAGTCCTCCAAATCTTCAAGTTGAAGTCTTTAAGCCTTCTAATTTTTCAAGTTGAAGTTTAAAAGTCCACCACTCTTCAAGTTAAATTATGCGAAGTCCGCCAAATCTTCAAAGTTCACAGAGTGTTCGAGTTGAAACTTTCTAATTTTCCAATCTTAAGGTGGACATTTAAGTCCCTTTGCACCTTAAATTGGCCTCTTCGTGGGTTTGTCCTTAAAAGGAACTATAACTTACCAATCTTAAAGTGGATATGTAAGTCCTTTTGCACCTTAAGTTGGACTCTTTATGAATTTTTTCTATAATCTTTCTGATAGTCAGGCCACATTGAGAGTAATCTCTCCGATAGTCGGGTCAATTTGAGAGAATCTCTCCGATAGTCGGGTCACATTGAGAGTAATCTCTCCGATAGTAGGGTCGTTTTGAGAGTAATCTTTCCGATAGTCGGGCCACATTGAGAGTAATCTCTCTGATAGTCGGGTCACCTTGAGAGTAATCTCTTCGACATTCGGACAGGGATGAGTATCCATCCCCTCACACCCTAAGACTGCCTTTTTCATGCCTGAATCATCTCATTAAACAAAATCATATCTTTCTTGTTTGGCCTACAAAAAAAACCAGTAAAGGAAGAAAAACACAAGAAAATAAGAAGAAATTATCTGCTTCCAAGTCATCAAAAATAGACTCAAAGTGGTTTGCAAATGTCGAAATTGATGCTAATAGAATAAAGAGTATACTGTATTTATAGATGTCAAAAGGTGATGGTTGAAAATGAAGTGCTGATGTGGGAGTTAGATTATACAGTTGGACTCCTAGACGTAATCAACGAAGGAATTGGTGTTGGAAAGGGAGTTGGACTTTACACCTAAACGAGCAGATATTATAGCCTCCTTTATTCGAAGAAGGCTGCTTAAATTGAGTCCAAATATGGTGCAAACTTAATGTCTCTTTGTCCTACGTGGATTTGCTGTCCTACATGATTTTTAGTTCTTTTCTTTGATTAAAAGATTTCCATTTTCTTTAGTGAAAGTTCGGTTATAAATGGTCTACATACAGTTTGGATAAGGGCTAATCTAGCAAATTAGCTATTATTAAAAATACAAGGCCAAGAAGACCGGTGCTAAAGTCTTTCTCCAACATGATTACGATACTTTTAGTTATTGTTGGAATCTCGGAGTCCTAAGTAAATGGGGATTACAATACTGAGAGCAACTGCATTTTCGACCTTGAAGTAGCTATACTGTTTTGCCGTTTAGAATGCTGGGCTTCATTTATTAAAAGTCACAACATGTCCAAATAGTCGAATAGTTGCAAAAATTATATACTCTTCGCTGGTACTTCAAGCCTCGTCCTTAAGGCTCATCATGCTTACGTGTCGACAAGTCTTGAAGTAGGGGGTATTTGTAGGCATATAATTTTATGAGAATTAAATTCATAAAATAATTTGGACTATACTTTAAATTAAATACATTTTGGTCCAAATAAATATTATGGGCTAATATAATTAAATTAATTATATAAGTCCAATACATATGGATTAAATAAATAAGTTCAAATCCATTGGGTTATCCCCTTTAATCGGGCTACAAGCAATGAGCCCGCTTCATTAGGCCCAAGATGACATCTTCCTAGTGGCCCAATGCCACGTGTCAAATGACGTGGTACGCCACATCAAAAGGAAGAGCCAATAGGATCACGCCACGTGTCAAAATGACAAGGCATGCCAAGTCACATTTAAAGTCCAATGAAATCGTGCCACGTGTGCAAATGACATGTTCTGACCAATCAAATGCGGCCATGTCACACTTCAATTTGATTGGTCGGAAAGGGTTTGTTCTTATCATAACTCCTCCCTTCCACAACTATAAATAGGGGTCTTCATAACCCAGAAAAGATACCAGAAGTTATAACAAGAAGCAAGAGAGAGCTCGTGGATCAAACCGCAAATTCCTCCACAAGTTTCAAGCTTCAAGCAATCAAGTCTAAGTTCAAGAAATCAAGTTAAGCTCTAGAATGAAGAACAAATCAAGTTCAAGCTCAAGAAGGAAGAACAAATCAAGATCAAGCTCAAAGGCCCTTGAATTTATTTACTATTGGAAAGAAGAATGAGAGGATTCATAGAGATTATACACTCAAATTATTTGAAATAAAATACTACGATTGTTGCAATATTTTTTGGTCTTGAAAATATTTTCTCAACGCAATTTATTGCCTGATTATGTCCGGGTAGACTAAGATTCACGTCATGTTTCAAATATACTATGTGAGTTATCCTTGCCTGTTTAATCACTTTATTCCGCATTAATACCTGAGATTAGACTTGTGTAGAGTAATAGACTCGCTATCTTAGAAATTGGATGAGCTACTTGATTAGCCGTGGAAATTGTGCTTCCCTTTCGAATTTCTCCCGTGTTGTGCATATTCATCGCAAAGTTTTCCTTAAACTTCATGTATCATATTCTTATGGATCAGGCCGTTAGCCTCGGCAACTTCATGAAACACTCTTATGGGATTGGGTCGTTCCCCTCGGCAGAATTGTGCATAATATTTAGAAACCATTGTATCCGTGAGTTTTCCTATCTTGAGTTGTGATGACCTAACTGGTGGGGACCGTATTGCACATACTCTATTTGGGGAGGAAACCGACATTTGAGGACTTGTGTTTACTGGTCAGAGGAGGATCTTATCATTGTACCTATACTTGTTTTCATTGTTTAAGTATTATGCTTTATACTTGTTTATTTTCTACTGTACTTGATTTACTGGACCACTACTAATTGTCGATGTCGACCCCTCGTTACTACTTCTTCAGGATTAGTCTAGATATTTACTGGTTACTCATGCTACACTTCTGCACTTATTGTGCATATGTGTGTGTGTGTGTGTGTATATATATATATATTTTCTAGTGGTCTTTTGGGTGCAAAGGCACATCTATTGCGGGGACTTTACAGTGAGCTGCATCCTTTGTTACGAACCGTAGCATATGGAGACTCCATCATAACTATTTATATTATCCTGTCTATCTTGTATTCCAGACAAATGTTGTATTATTATTGTACCTTCTAGTAGATGCTCATGCACTTATGACATCGGGTTTTAGAGGTTCCCAGTGGATGTTCACTATTGTAGTTCACGTTATTATTATCATTATAATTTATTTATATTCAGAAATTTGTAAAGAATAGTATAGGTTTCTATGAGTTCCAGAATTTACTCTATTATATAATGGGATTCATGATTTCCAAAATAATAAAATGAATAATTAAGTTGGTAGTTCACCGTTGGCTTGCCTAACTGAGATGTTGGGCACCATCACGGCCTGTAGTAGATTTGGGTCTTGACATGTTTAGGGTATTAATTGAATTATTTAGGGTATTGGTTAAACTTTTAGGGGTAATGGTTGAACTTTTTGAATATGAATTGAATTTTAGGGATAAGTGTTGAACTTTTTGGATATGAAGTAAGCTTATAGTTTATGTTTAAATTGAATGAATCTTAATTAATTATATTTAATATAATTTATTCTTGGTGTAATTAGTAAATATTAATTATCCTAATTAACAAAAAAATAATTTAATTAATTTATAATTATAGAATAAATTAAGTAGTTCTAATACTTATGAAGTATCTCAATTTATTTTTATTTTATTTGTATAGATGGTACATCGTACTTGGATGTACGATAGGAATTATCCTAATCGGCAGAGATTGAGGGAGATTTTGTAGAAGGGGTTGATGACTTTATTAGACATGCAATGTCACTTTCATCATACCAAATTGAAGTAGTAATTAGGTGTCCTTGTGTCAAGTGTGATTCTGTGAAGTTTAAAAAACCTGAGGAAGTTAAGCTTTATCTTTATAGAAAAGGGTTTATAGAGAATTACTTTGTGTAGACTAATCATGAAGAGATCCATAGTAGCCGTGGAATATTTCATAACATTGTTATTGGTGAATGTAGTAAGTCGATGGAGAATAGGAATCAAGATTCTAGAATTTATGATATGGTTGCGGATGCTTTTGGGATGCACTCTGGGGTTGAGCCCAATGAAAATATTGAAAAAATTCCTAATGATGATGCAAAACGTTTTTATGAACAGTTAGAGAAAGCTAGTCGTCCACTACGTGACGAAAGTTCGCACTCTGAGCTGTCTGTTGCGGTTAGATTATTAAGTATTAAACTTGATTGGAATATTTCTCAAGTGGCCATGGACTCTTTCATTGACCTTATGAGTGAACTAGTTGACCCAAATATCAACTTACATGGTGATTTCTATAAGTCAAAGAGATTGGTTTCTAAGCTAGGATTTTCATCGATGAGTGATTGTGGTGAATATGGTTGCATGTTATATTATAAAGATGGTGCAAATTTAGAAAGTTGTATATTTTTGAAAAGCCTCGTTTTAAGGGGATTTCTAGCGGGAATGTGGTTGTTGTGAAGGCAATGCATTATTTACCTCTTATACCTAGGTTAAAGAGGTTATATGCGTCGATGAGCTCTGCTCCTCATATGAGATGACACTTTGAAAATAGAAGGCCACTTGGTGTTATGTGTCATCCTTCAGATGGAGAAACTTAGAAGCACTTTGATAGGACATATCTAGATTATGCTAGTGAACCAAGGAACATTCTGTTAGGTTTGTGTGCAGATGGCTTCACGCCTACTTGCGGCACCATATTCATGATGGCCTGTCTTTTTTACACCTTATAATCTACCACCTGAGTTGTGTATGACTAATCCATATATATATTTAAATTGTATTATCCCCGGTTCACGTAATTCGAAAAGTTTGATTGATGTATATTTGCAACCTTTGATTGATGAGCTAATACAATTGTGGTATGATGGTGTTGAAACATATGACATATCAGCCAAGCAGAATTTCAACTTGCATGCTAATTTAATATGGACTATTAATAATTTTCCTGCGTATGGAATGTTGTCTGGGTGGATGACTGCTGGGAAGCTAGCTTGTCCTTACTGCATAGAAAATAGTAATACATTCACTTTGAAACATCGGTGAAAGTGATTATGGTTTGATTGTCACCGTCATTTCTTGCCTGATGATCATGGGTTTAGAAGGATGAAAAATGCATTCAAAAAGAATAAAATGGAATATGATTCTCCACTTCTGATACTTTCGGGTGAAGAAAATTGGGAGAGGGTCCAGAACTTTAGTAAAGCTACTGAGGCTCCACCTTCTAGATTCTCCGGATATGGTGTTACTCGTATTTGGATGAAACTGAGTATATTTTGGGAGTTGCCTTATTGGAAGGATAATCTTCTCCGACACAACCTTGATGTCATGCATATTGAGAATAATTATTTTGACAATTACTTCAACACAGTGATGGATGTTAAAGGTAAGACAAAAGATAACCCCAAGGCTAGAATGGACTTACAAGAATATTGTAGGGTGAAAGTCGAGAATGTGTTAGATGTTGCATATCAAAACGATATCTCCAGTGCTCACCAAATAGTGGACGATCAGTTAGAAAATGTTTTGGAATATCCTGAACGTATATTGGAAGAAGTTGATACAAATGAAGTAACAATTATAGAAAATGAGGACGAAGAATCAACAGATGAAATCGAAACAAGTGAGGACGAAGAATTCTCGGACGAGGAACAATACGTCAAGGAGGATTAAAAAGTTGGTTTTTTAGAGCACTCTCGTGTTATAACTAGTTTCTTACAAGTTTCATTCTAAATATGTAGTATATTATGCAGATGGCAGGCAAGGGTCAAGGTAACAATGACCCTACTAGTTCTCGGGGTCGAGAAAAGGCTTGGAAAGGAAAGAAGAGGGTAGAATCTGGGAATAATACTACTCCCTCATATCCACCATCTTCAGAGATGCCTATGTCTTATCCTCCACCATACGGCTATACTGAGTTGCCACAGCATCACCAGGCCTATACCTTTATCCAGTCATTGGGTCTTCCATCATAGGGCCATAAGACTATACGTTCCACATACTATCCAGATAGCTACGTGGATCGCAGCTCTACATCACAGCCACGTGGATCGCATCCCTACATATCACAGCCACATGGATCGCAGTCATCCATATTACAGCCACATGGGCCTATATCATAGCCACATGGATCGCATCCAGCTATGTTGTAGTCACATGGATCGCAACCATCTTTATCATCTACTCCATCCATTTCAGGACTTCGCCTGCGAGACCGTAGCTCTGAGCCCTCCTTTACACCGTCTACACATGCCTCTGATACATATGCTGATCATGATGATCTAGAGGAAGTGCATTATGATCGCTATGGCAGGATCATCACAGTCCCTGAGGGTAACAGATAAGAGTTACTTGTTATTTTTGCGCTTGTTGTTTTATAATGTTTTTATTAATATTTTTATATGTTTTTATTGTTAAATTGCAAGTTCAATCCGGTCAAGCAGACTACAAAAATAATCACCATTTGCAATCAAAAAGCTTTGTGATGGCCCCTATGCTACTTGGAGTGATTTTTCATACTCGCGGAAGGAGCAAATTTTCAATCAGTTTAAGGTATAAATGTTCTTTTAAGCAGTTTAATAATTTATATTTATGATATTTTCATCTAATATTTTACTTTTGAAATGCAGAGTAAGTCTGTATGGGAAGACCGCTATAGCAAGGAAGTGGATTCAAATTTTTATCATAAAACCCGCAAGAGAGTGTCGGATCATTTCTCGGATGGTAGAAAGAAGAACAAGTGGCATGACTAGTGTTTGTAACATTTATGGGATGATTTCTTAAGGCAATGGTAGACCGAGGACTTCTTAAAGAAGAGCGAACTAACAAAGAAAGCTCGCTCATCCAAGAAGGAGGCTCATTGCACACTGAGAGTGCTATCAGCATCGAGACAATAAGAAGAAGATTGGTAATTGCTTAAATTATTACGTTTTTACTTTTCTTAGTATGCTAATTTTATTTATTAACCAAATTAATTTATTTTCAGGAAAAAAGTATGGGCGTCCAATGCACCAAGATGAGCTAGTCAAGGAGACGCATATTTTAAAGAAGAAGAAAGAGTGGGATGCAGATAGGTGGGTCGAGGATCGGGCAGAGACTACATATGTAAGCTTTCAACTTTCCTTAAGTGTTATAATTTACTTTTATAAGATTTTTTAAATACTAATTTAATTTAAAATAACGTAGGGTCGCTATAAAAGTATAGTGGAGGACTTCATTCATAGTCAGCCAACTGGTGAATCAGGCGAGCCAACCCAACCTTCAGACAAGGATGCTAAAAGAATATGGTTGGAGGTTGTTGACGGTCCAAAAAAAAAAGGGAAGGTATACGGGCTTCCTAAGAAAAAATTCCATCGCTACAGGTGTGGAATGCAAGGAATATGGACTTCCTCACAAGGCGAGACACTTAATAGGGAGAGCCTCTCGGATATGCAGGAGACAATGACAAGGCTTATATCCAAGCTAGAAGCGGCCCAGGAAAGAGAAATGCTTAGAGATGCTCAATTCCTTGGTATGCAAGCTTAGATCAGAACTCTCCTTTCTACTAAAGCTTTTTTGTTGCCCCGGTCTTGTGAGTCATTGCTAGAGGCTCGACCTCCACGTGATCGTTCTTTCTGTTCTCCCGTGATCGTCCTGCCCGTCCTCCACGTGATAATTCTTCCCGTCCTCCACAAGACCGTTCTTACCGTCTTGTAGATGAAAGTTCATCAGATAGTGCCACTGTGGTGCTGCTGTAAAAAACACCCTTTGACCAATACTTTGATATACTTTGAACTATACTAATAGAACTTGTTTTGAATTAGAATGAACATTTTTGAACTTGTTTTAATTACATCGTTTTTGATTGGTTTTGGTATTGTGATGTTTAGGAGTTATTTGTGGTGAATTAGGAGTTATTTGTGGTGAATTGGGGGTTATTTGATGTGAATTGAGAGTATTAGTATGTTGTTTTTATTTGGCAGGTGGTGTAACTACCAACACAAGCATTTTGTGCCAAAATTATTTTTAGAAAATCGACCGACCTTGGTGTTTAGGAGTTATTTGTGGTGAATTAGGAGTTATTTATGGTGAATTGGGGGTTATTTGATGTGAATTGAGAGTATTAGTATGTTATTTTTATTTGGCAGGTGGTGTAACTACCAACACAAGCATTTTGTGCCAAAATTATTTTTAGAAAATCGACCGACCTTGGTTGGTTAATTAAAAAAAATTACATTGCGGAAATACCGACCAATATTGGTCGGTCAGTGCATATTGAATTCCAAGAAATTCAACATTACCGACCAACTTGGGTCGGTAACTTGGCTGTCATGTCCAGGTTATCGACCAACGTTGCACACCTTAGTTCAATTTTGAAAATCTTCTATTAAATTTTGTTTAACTATTCATGTTAACATTTAGATACTAATTAATTGAATTATTAAATTTTTTATTAATTTATTATTTCTTAAGACTTTCCCTTAACTTATTTCATGTGACGAATATAAACTTCACCTGCATGGTTTACACATGAAAACTTATAAGCATTCATAAAGGTGTATAATTAATATCTAGATTGAGATATGGATTCCATCAACTAACCATTAGGCATATTGATCCCCAAAAGAATCTCTCCTTTTAATAAATCACAACGATAAATAATACACAAACTAATAATACATATATCAAGATTAAAAGTATAAGTGTCTCTACTTGGTTTCTTCAATACATATAAAATATACTAGCAAGTCATTCCCATAATCAAGATACACTGTATTTAATCTTGTGCTATAGCAATTCCGATAGCTTGTCCAATTTCATCTTAGATTGTGAACTTAAACTTTATAACTTATAGGAGCCGATGATTTAATCTTTCGTGTATAAGCTAAAAGTTTATATAATAAATCATTTACTATATATGTAAGCAGACAAATAGATAAATGTATAATCTATTTAATCTTTATTAAAATTAATTAAATAATTATTTTATAATAAATAATATATCTAAACACGTGATTAATAGTAAATATCCCAATAAAAGAGGTTTCTGATGAAGCCAAAGAAAGGAGATAAATAAACTATTTGTGAGAATGAGGAAGGCATCTAGTTTGACCGGAAGAGAGAGGAAAAAGAAAAAAAATATTTAAAATTTAGAAAAAGGTCAAAAAAAAAAAAAAAAAAGGAAAAAAGTTGATAACCTAGTAGGTTACTATTGCATGATTGTGTAAAAAAGATGTATACTACTGGTGCACAAAACTTTAACTCAAAATATCATAGTAAAAATATGAATTTTTAAAATGGATTTTGCAATTGAAATGGTAACATGATTAAAAGTTTTTAATGTCCAACACATCCTCATAAATACGTACTTTATTTTTTAAGGGTAAAATTTTTATATAAAAATTAATATTGAATTTATGTATTAGAAACAGACTCTCCACCTTTACAAGCAGAAATAAGATCTGCGTACATACTGTACTGACCTTTTTTTTTAATATTAAATTCAAAGAGTTAAAAAAAATAATGTTGACCACGAACTACTTTTCCGTATAACAATCCGAATAAACCCAGTCAAAAATTGTGGATTAAATATCAGTAAATCATCAAACATTCGTTTGCGTTATTCAAGCTTTCCCAAAGCGCAATAATAGTGTTTTGAGCTCTTTCTATTAAATTTTTGCAAGTCAGCATGTAATTACAAGTTTAAGCACAAATAAACAACCTTCTTACGATTTCAACAACAACTTTAATACTTTCAATATTGCTAGTATGGGATCAACAACAAATCGATGGAAATTACTTTCAATCAAGCCTATGAAAATTACTCCCCTCATGACAAATAATTTCTTGGTGACTGTTCCTAGCAGAAATGACAGCTTCAAGAAGAAAAGGAACTCCAGAAACAAGCAATTACATCAATGCAATTATGAGACTAATGCAAAATGCAACAACATGGGACATCAATGACTTGAAGAAGAAGAGATCGAGGATGAATCTTGACTCAAGAAAAAGGAAATTCCAAGAAAGGTTTGCAGAGCGAAACGAAACCAAGGGAAGATGGATGTAGTTGAATAATTACTTTCAATTGAGTAGATATATATTGTAATTGTTTTAAATTAGATAAAAAATATTTAAAAATTACACCAAATTAGATTTACACTCACATCCATTGAGAGTAAAACTTAAAACTACACTTCTGGCACCCAGAGTTTCTCCTGGCTCGGGTGACTCGTTTTTAGAAAAGAAAGCGTATCAATCCGGCAAATAAAGCAAAAATAATAGTTCCTACATAAATACAATAGAATTGAAATGTTGTTACTAGAACGGACCACACAAATAACATCTTTCTAGCCGCCTAAAGGAAGTATTCAAACATAAGACAACGCTATAGTTGATCAAGACTGCTTGAACTTTCAAACCTGGTCAGGTCTTGAAATTAGGTTGTTCTTTCCTTCGGAACAGGTTGCTGACATATTCACCAAGCTAGCTCATTTCTTGGATAAGGGCTTTATATAGCCTTAGAATGCCGTGTTCTGGTCCTCATGTGGATGATTCCCCATATGAAAAGTGAAAGGTTGATTTATCAGTTTGGTTGTTCTCTGGGCCTGTCTTTTGCTCCCAGAGATGCTGGTTCGAGTCCAGCTCGATAGTTGTTAAATATATATATATATATATATATATATATATTCATATGGTAATATCTCTGTTTACTCTAATGTAATCTCTCAATTGATTTGTTGTACATGCGCGTGCAAAACAACTGTTGTTCAAACAAACATGTATTGAAATTACAGATGCGTTAATTATTGTTGTTATTAAACAAGCATGCATTAGAATTACGAATACTTTAATTATCGTAGTAATTATTCTTTAACATTACGAATAACAACAAAATAGAGGTTACTCCACCAAAATTTGAATCACCTTTGAGAAATTCAGTTCGCTAACAAGGTTTTTTGGTTACAAGACCGTAAAACCAGGCATGAATAACAAATTACACTCCTCACTTATGATGAAATATCCTTATTTAAATCAATCATAAACACTAGATGTCATATAACTACCTGCATATATGTATCTTTTCAATTATGTTATAAGACACGATATCATACATGTCATGTTTGCCATATTTAATCAATGATCTATATTGACACTGCATTTTCTAATATATTTAAACTTAGTACAATTATAATTAACTATTATTATCAAACTAACATAAAGAAATAGTAAAAAGAAAATGAGAAATACTAGTTTTTAAAGTATTTTCATTATTTTTTGAAGATATGATATCCTTTAGTATGTCATCATTAATTAGATGAATCAATTAAAACGTTTGCTTGTTATAAATATTGTATAGGGTCGGATACAATCGAGCACACAAGGGAGATCGGTCTCGAGTACAGTCTGGGGTCGGACTGCTTTGAAACGGAGCCAGCACTTCATGAAGGAAAGTTTGAGATCGGACATCATTGGATCGGAGCCAGAGCGGTCGGAATAAGGCGGTCGAGATCGGTCTGGGTAAAGGCATTTTATGGTAAAAGTATCAGTTTCGTATAACGGAAAGGCCGGAAATCTCGTAGTACACAGATATCTCGGCGGGAATCACGGCCCCAATCATCAGAGACGTTAGACCAGTATTTTTAGGGATAATTCATCCTATAATTAAGTTAATTCATCCTGTAATTAAGTCTTTTACTATACGTAGAATTCCCTTCTTCCCTATAAAGGGGTACTTGGTTTCATTATACAAGGGGAAAATACGTTACCAGCAATACTAATTCTCAATTCTGTCTATCTCTTGCCTAAATTATTTATTTTTCACTGCAAATTACTCCATCACGAAAAATTCATTCAACCTCAACGGTTTGGTTATTCTCTTATTTATTTAAGTATATCTTTACTCATTGTTACATTTTTCATTGTGTCAAATCATTTCACGTATCCTTAATACCACGTATAAATTCAATTGTTACTCGTATCTTATGGTAAACAAATATATTTGATGGTTATATGAAGTATTTAGAATGTTAAATAACGAAAACCAAATGCGAAATTATCCGTGTGATTAGTTGATAAGAAGGTCTAGTTGGTTTCAGTTAATGACATTTAACGGTTATTTTGTGATTTTCTTAGCACCTTTGGCTTTCTTTTTCATTGGACTGTGACGATTAACAAACAAAATTAAATCAGCACTTATACCACGAAAATGCCATTTTACTCCCTCGAAACAAGAATTTAGTTCCTGTCATATTCTCTCGTCGTGGAATGGTTGGATTAACTATTCAATATAAGGTGAAATAACTAATCTCATAGAATAACTAACCGATAGATTATTTTTATCTACAATTGAATCAAACAATCTCAGAAAAATTATTTGTGATCATAATCAGGCATTAACAGATTTTCACACACTGACAAAGACACCATAAATCAAGTAGTATCATCCAGACATTGTATCGAAAAGTTTCACTATTTAATATAAATAAATACACCAAAAATTTAAATAACACATGTGTATATACAATACTTTGATACTATCTCAATATAAGTAAAGTAAATTTTAATTTGGGATGATGAAGAAAATATCAATTTGACATATATAGGAAGTAAAGTTTTAAAGTACCATAGCCTAAGCTCAAACTTGTGTATAAGGAGTCATAACAATGAGTCAAATGCCACTTACACTAAATCATGCACATTATATGTATCGGTAGACATTAAAATTTTATGGGATCAAATTCGTATGAAATTTGGGTAAAATCCTATATTTAAAATACTACAAGTAGAGTTTATCGAGGTTTTCTTAGAGGCTACTCTATCTGAAACCCTAGCTTGGAGGGTACTCTATCCAAAATCCTAGTTACACCTATAAAAAGAGACCACATATTCCCTTTGAAAGCATCTCGAAATTACATTAAATTCATGGAATATTCACAAGGAGATCAAAGATATCAAATATTATCTTTTTCAAAGCTGCCGAAGTGATCAACAGATGTTCTTCCTTTTCATGGAGATCAAATGCATCCTAAGGAAGTTCGCATCATCCTACATTCGAGAAATACGCTGGTTAAGCCCTCGAATTACAGAGAACGATCTAGAGAGAAGAATCAAGGGAACAAATAGAATTGTACCCGCATTATTTTATCAATAAAATTATGTTTCTTCATATTTATATTGTGCTTGCGATTTATTTTTATGTCACAAATAATTTGTTGCAAACAAATTGGTACGTCCAGTGGGACCAAATCTGCCCTTCATCTCTTTTCTCACGGTGAAAAGAATGTGGTGTTTTCTTTACTAGTACTTCAAGTCTCGTCTACGATGATCTTGTAAATCTACGCCCTGACAAGCCTTGAAGCAGGGGCATTTGTAGACATTAAAATTTTATCGGATCAAATCCATATAAAATTTGCACAAAATCCTATATTTAAGATACTACAAGTAGAGTCCATCGAGGTTTTCTTGGAGGCTACTCTATCTTAAACCCTAATTTGGAGGCTACTCTACCTGAAACCCTAGCTTGAAGGGTACTCTACCCAAAATCCTAACTACACCTACAAAAAGGGGCCACATATTTCCTTTGAAAGCATCTTGAAATCCATAAAAATTTATGGAATATTTACAAAGAGATCAAATACATCAATAAATAATTTATTGCAAACAGTACCATATAAATATATTAAAATATAAAAATACTAGTATAGTTTAGTTTCAGAAGTGGACAATTAAAAATTATCATAACCAATCATTCAAATGTAAATATGCGATATTTTGGAATTAATTAGGGGCGAATCTACTGAGGGCCGAGGGTGTCACGCCACCCCGGAAGTTTTAGTTGAAAATCAATCCAAATTTGTTTCATTTGTCCAGTTTATTTTTCAGTTAAATAGAATATAATGACAACTTATTTGAGAATGATCTTTTTCTTCTTTCTTTTACAACCATCAGATGGATTCTGAGTTAATAACAATAAAGAATGTGATTCCACAAATGAATTCGAATTAATTATTAGCTGGATTAAATATTTTTGTAAGAAGATGTTAGTCTTATCCGAACAGAAATTCAAAGGTGATCAAACTTATTTATCACATTTAGGGCTAGTTTGGTGCGAGGGATAAAGAGTAATTAATTTTGAGATTAAATTTGAGATAAGTTTATCGTATGTTTGGTTAGGATAAAATTATAGTATAACTAATTCCGAGACTAATTATACTGGGATTGTAGTATTTTTATTCCTATGAAAGTATGAAATAGCTAATCCCAAAATAATTAATCCTGATATAACTTGTTTCCAACCAAACGACCTAGAAAAAGGAGATCGCAAATGAGGACGTACGACTCCGATCCACCAACTCGTCGCGAGTCCGGAACCAAAATATTATGTTTTTGGACTCAAAGCACAGAAATAGCTGAAAAAATCAACTGATGACCAATTTATATATATAACGCATGGGTTGAATGCGCTATACCTTAACAACGCATTTGTCCATTAAGGTATAGTGCATGCAACCCATGCGCTATATTTGAATTTTAAAATAGCGGTCAAAATATAAGTGTAGCGCATATATAGGATGCGCTATATCTAAAGTTGAAAAGACAGGTAGGTATATCGCATCCTATATATGCGCTATATACCTATATAAAAATCCGCCCATCTTCTTCCTCGCGACAGAACGTGAAAAACGATTCTCCCCCCCCCCTATTTTTTATGCAAAAATCCCCATTGGAGATCGCTCGTCCCCCAAAAATCGTGTTCCCTTCGTATTTTAGTGAGCTAATACCGGATCCAAGGCGTTGTCGTATAGTGAACCTCGTCTATTGCTAGTTCCGGCTCCAAAATCATCAATTTTTCACAATTCAAAAAGTTGTAAATCGAGGTATTCTGTCATGACCCAAAATTTTCCTCTGTAGGATGTTATGACGGCACCTAGTCTCTAAGACTAGGTAAGCCTAACACTTACTGAATTAAAGACATAATTCTTGTTATGTCATTGCGTCCAAACATGTCGTAATGCCCGAAAATGAAAAATTAATAGAAAGTTGTTTTCTTTGTTTGGTTACAATGCAAATAATAACAAAAATGCGCGAGGTTTTTATAGGAGCTAAGGGTTTTAGGTTACATGACACGTATTGGTGATGCGCTACATATTGCGTACTAATGATTCTTTTGCGAGTTAATGATTCTTTAGGGTACAAGTGGGTGTAGCTTTTTCGATCGACATGACAAAACACATAACATATATTGGTGATGCGCTACGTTTTGCGTGCTAATGATTTTTAGGATACAATGGATGCAGCTTTTTAGGTCGCCAACTTTTTCAGGTCGACATGACAATACACATACCGCATATTGGTGATGCGCTACGCTTCGCGTGTTAATAATTCTTTAGGAGACAAGTGGGTGCAGCTTTTCAGGTCGACATGACAATACACATAACATATATTGGTGATGCGCTACGTTTAACATACATGTTCGTGCAACTTAGTTCTTCTTAAGTTGAACCAACATTCCAGTATTCAAAAATCATTTCAAGAACCATTACAACATTTATTTTAGAAATGTCACTACCATTTAATAAGTGGTTTAAGAAGAGAAAAAATGGTGAGGTAGTTCAACAAATTCACAAGAAACACGTCATAACACAATCTACCTTGAAAAAATATGCTAGGTCGCTATACTGATTTGGTTGATGACAAGTGGTATGGTGTTCTATTAGAAAATAAGCCTCTCAATATACACACTGATCTCAAAGTTGCAGTGCACATTATTGAGGTCGAAGCACATTCTATAAAGCCTGAAGGATGCGAATTTGGGGCGAAAAACTACAATGGGTTACCCTTTACTCAAAAATGTGTGATTATGAAGTAATATGTCACTAGCATGGGCTAGTTGTACCGCAAGAATTGTCTGCAACCTTCTAAACAAACACACACAAAGATGAACCAGAAGTGATTCGGCATTTGATGAAGGAGATTTTAGAAATGGAAAAGGCACTAAACATTTATCATGCACTGGATGATCTTAACTACCTGCAAGGAACAACGGATCAGTATCGGGATCTATTAGAAAATGAAAAAATGAATAGAGATATTGATTATCCTACTTTTCCAACAGTTGTCGAGTGGGAGGGACTACCTAAGTTTCTACCGCATATGTTCGACGTAAGAGTCTCACATTATTGTAGAGATTAAGCAAGTGGTCTTATTGATGACAGTGATGAAATAAGAGAAATGTGTGTCAACTAGGGCCTAGATTACGATGCCCTCGGTCCTAAACCAGCTGAAGGACATTACAGCGATCATATCCTGCTTGGGAACATATGCCACATTTACGCACATAATCGGTATCACCAACATCCATTTAGTTCCGTATCCGTGATTTTTTTGCACTTGCCGTTGAAGCACATAATCCTTGTTACACACCGTTTTAAATGGCTCCGGTGACCAATAATGCTCAGCACCCACTGGTTGGAGGTTGCCACTATATGTGTTTACGTATGCAGCAACACTATATTGTTTATCAACGTACCTCATTGCTGCAAAACCTATATGTAGAAAGCACTTCATGGCAGGTGAGCATGGCAAGTGATATATCGACCATTTCCCACGTGAACATAATCTTCTAGATTCATTGATGGTGTGGGTATTATTACCGCGATTTTGATGCAGACTAGTACGTGCTTCAAAAATATTTCGCTCGCTGCAATACTGCAAAAATGTATGCCACTGTGCTCGCTTCCTATTTTCTCAAATTGTTTCATTAGATGTGGCATAAATTAACCACCCATTTCCATCAATGACGATGTACCTCTGGATCTTTCAACAAACCTCTCCGCCATCTGCTTGAATGACATCTACACCATGGCAGTGACAAACAATCCACGTGCAGACTTCAAAAATCAGTTGAAAGACTTTGACACGTTTGTAGTCAAAATTCCCCATCTTCTACCACCATCCTTATGCAAAGTCCACTTGCCAAGCTCATGTCGCATCAACCAACGATAGGCTTCTGGGTCTTCGTTCCTAATCAATTCTATTCACCTCCAGAATTTACACTCTTGGTGATCTGTTGCAGCCATCCACATTAAATCATGTAAGTTCTTGTTCGGATGAGCCCTTTGGAAGTTGGCCTTCAAGTGCCTAACATAGTAATGGTGGTAGACATATGGTTCCTTTCATGCACGCAAATTATTTACAGAACTTAAAATACACCCATGCCGATAAAATATTAGACAAATACCCAAATGTTGTCTGACAATGTGCTCCTTCAAGTGGTTTAAAAATAATGTCCAAGTCTCTTGGCTTTCACTGGCATAAATAACAAATGCGAGGGGAAATATGCTTCCACTAGTATCTACTGCAACGACGTTCAACGACTTAATATCATACTTTCCATAGACACGAGTGCCGTCTATGGATATTATCGGCCGACAATGCACAAAACTATCAATGGCTGGTTTAAATGCCAGAACACATATCTGAATATGATTTTTGTATTATAGGACTTCGATCAAGCTTTCATTCAACAACAGTCGTGGGGTTAAAGTATTGCAATGCAGCCATGTACCTAGGTAGAACAGCAAAATGACTTATTCCAGTTACCCTAAACAATCTCAAACGTACGATTATGCCCCAGAATTGCCTTTCTCTTGGTAATGGTACATCCATAGACCTGGTGGAAAGATGTTATAACTCTTTAATCTTGTGCCTTATGGACAATTCAATATGTGGAATCAAGACAAGAGAAATCAAGTCAACATTCAAGTTAAAATGATTCGCACTGAATATGTCCATATCACAAGTGTGGATGCCGATATATTTCCTAACAATTCACATATTTATTTTCAACTTTCTCGCACGCAGCATCCATGTACAACCTTGAAACCATCTACGACAAATAACCTTGTATACTTCCGGAGATAACTCATGAACCACAATCTCACGACACTCTTTTATGTTGTACATTCGCACCGTCCTGCTTAGGCGCGCTTTATCAGCAAAAAACATATCTTAGACAGCATAGTTGGTCTAGGTTCATCCCACATTGCTGTCTGAATGTCGTCAAGATCCCTTGTGGGGGCATCCACATCTGGCATACTGGGCAACAGGTCAAGGTACGGAATCCCCCTTGAATGAAAGGGAAAATGTGACTCGTACACTATGGGTCTAACGGGAGGTGAAGTTTGCATATATGGAGCATGCTCATTGGTGGCATCATGCCCCCTCGGCAAATCTGGTTCATCGTTCTCATCCTCATCAGCATTGTTGTCATAATCACTATAATCTTCCTGGCTCTGTGCATTTGCCAGATCCTGATTAAATATATCATCTTCGGGCAATTGAGTAAGGACATAACATTCAAGTTGCTCGTTTTCACTGCATAACCAATAAAATAATGAGTTTCTCAAATTCATCCAAACATTATATATAAACTTTATTACTTAACTTACAAATCATAATCTGTTGATATCCTATGATGCACATATCCTGTTGCTGATGACTCTCGGATGGACGTCATGATCCAACACACCAAAACTGCGCATATTCCAACTGTCCGTTGGTTTATAGCTTGTAAAATTCATATCTGGCCGGTACCCCCTTTGGTATATGAGTGTTAATACAAATATAATACATCAAGAAAATTGTAATACAAAAACAAAAAAATTTACCACTCGGCTTGTGGATTATGTAAACTTGGGGAGAAATTATGTCTTCGTTTCTCATTCGCCCATGGAGATAAGTTTAGATCTGGCCAAACTCTTCCAAACGGAACCTGTTCGGATTAAACTGCTCCAAAAAAATCAATCGATTGAGGGTTATCCCTATTTTGCGGGAACCTCAATATTGCGAACGTCTTCACACTTGACGTACATTTCCAACATTTTTATCACAAGAAATTCGCGGTGTTCATCCGGAGTCCTCAAAAAATCTGTTAGAGTTTCATCATCTTTGATGTTAAACTCAGCATTACAAGCAATCCTTTGCGGAGTAACAGAATACAAATATCATCCGGTTACTTTAATATTAATCGAACGTTTCCTCACACTATTTTTTTACATAACAACGAAACCAATCTATCGTACTCCATTGTAAGTGTCAGTTTAACAATACACTGCAGAGAACAACTATAGCGTACTGAGTTATTCTCCACGATAACCTCACTCCCCCAATATAATACAACCCTAATTTTTCGCTCTTCGGACATTATGACAAAATGCAAAAAAAGTTCAAACAAATATTTCAGAAGACTTGGAAGATCCTGAATGGATTTTTAATGAAACAATATAACTCCTTAAATAAACAAAAACTAATGCGGTATACAATAATTGAGGGTATAACTCATATATAATACGTGCTGCTCTGACCTTGGAAGCTATCCATTCAAGCCTTTTGGATTGCATGCGCTATATGTTAACGAACAAATATGCGGTTAAGGTACAACGCATTCAACCCATTAATTATATATAAAAATAGGTCATCAATTTTTTCACATATTTCAGTGTTGTGAGTCAAAAAAACACCTTGTACCTTGCCATCTTATTTGTCGTGTAAGTCGTAGCATATGTGTTGTTGTGACATGATTCTTGTCATGTCACGTAACTTCTGTCACTTTTATGTCGTATGCAGAGTGACTTACAGGCCAGCACTACTAAATTCGTATATACCATATACCTAGTAGAAAAGCTGGTTATTGTACCTACTACAACGTAGAAGTATAATGTACAAACACTAAAGAGTAGTAGTAGTATAAAGTAGTGTATCTCGGCTTAGAAAGAAACAGAAGAAATAGAGTAATTAATAAATGGAGAGAGAGAGAATCAGAGAATCAGAGGCGCATGCAAAAACACTCATCATGCTGTCCTCTGTGATCCACGCATACTTCCCATGCCTCTCCTTTTCTCTGCTTTCCATATCTTACTCTCATTTCCCTCTTTTGCCCTTTTATTTTTTCATAATTAGATTTTTAATTTACTTTTTCTGTTGACATTTTTTCTTGGCTTGGGAAGCCCTTTTCTTTTTAGATTAATAATATTTTGCTAAATTTGGATAACTTATCATTTTACCACGTTTTCTATTGTTTTCATGCAATGCCATGTAAGTTTCTTTAGAAAGAATGATTTTCATTATCATTTATAATTTGAATAGAAAAAAATAAATTAATAAAAATTTCATATATTAATATTTTTACAGACTTTTAGCAAAAATAATCATATAATTAAAATAACATTTGTAATGAACAAAATATCCCGTTTCTTTATCTTTCCTCGAGTTTCCTAAAGCTTTTCCTATGTTTTGTAATTTTATGTACTATTGATTAAGACTTATTAAAGACTTTCTATTTTTTCAAGTAATTTTCTAAAAAATAATATGAAAATTATGGAAATTTCAATTAAGAATCTTGAGAATTTACCACCAAAATCAATAAAAGTTACATAACGCAACATGTCCGGATTCTTTTTTTTTTACTAGAATTATGATTTTGTAATATCTCTTAATCTAATGCTGGACAGATTTTTATTTCACAATTTTTTTTTTTATTATGCGAAGTAATCTAGCTTTTACTAGTTCCAATTTTATGAATTCTTTCGATCTATAGTTGAAGTAATTTTCCGTTTCACTAAAGTTCTGCTCTTTATGATGCAAAATACATTTTAAAATAATTTATCTCATAAAACTAATTTGTAATGTACTAGACTATTTTCAAGAACTTAAAAATAGCAAAAACACCTACAAGAAATTCATTCAGAGGGAAAGTTTATTCATTTGTGTATGAAAGTAAATAAAGGGCATAATAGTCATAACAACGTCTTAATCAGAAGTATTCCAAATGTGGTGAGATGAACAGCGGTCAGCAGAGTAGTACTAGTGTAGTAGTAGGCGTAGGGTGATTGGCCTGAGAAGAGAGTAAAAAGAAGCCAAGAATATCCTCTCCCCACACTGTCCTAAAGCCGAAAGAAGTTGACAGACGGACCACTGATATACCCATTGCTACTGCGTAGTATAGTTAGAAGATACCTCTAAAACCACTTTCCCAAATCCAAATAAAAGCCTTATTTCTCTCTCTGAGTCGCTCTCAAATCCGGGGTTTATACCTTTACTTTTACACCCCTCAATTTCATTCAGTGTATTCAATTCAAGATCCGCTCTCTGATAATATCATCATGCCTACAAGATCTTCCGCTGTCTTTCATGGCGTCCGTACTTTGAAAATTTGGTAGGGTGCTGCTGAGGTTGGCTTGCTTTTTTTGTTCAAACCCTCTAATAAAAGATGCTGCTGTTGCAAAGTTTGGGTACTAAAGTTCTCAGCTGGAAACTAATTCATAGCGATGAAGATCTGTTTCTTGGTCTATTTGTTTCTTCTTCTGAGGCCTAAAGTTTGGATGTTTTAGTATATATCCCAGTACTTATTATCTTGTTTCAAGATCCAAAGGTTGCTGTTTTGCTTGTATTAAGGGAAAGGAAAAAGAAGCTTGGAAATTTCTAAAGGAATAATGGAGAATCATTAGTAGTAGTTTTAAGGAAAAATACAAGGGGACTTAGGTTTTTTTGGTAATGGTGAAAGATAAGTGGAGTAGTATATTTTTAGTTTATTGGAAGCTCTGAAATCGAAAGATACAACAAGTTGTCTAGTGCTTGACGCCAAGGATATATAGTGCCGTTTCAGTTTTGGTAATTGGTTTTCTTGCATTTCGAGAACTATATATTCTCTCTTTTAGTATTACCAAGAAAAGAAAAGGTCATTTCCAACTCCATTTCACAGGCATTCTCATTTTGTTCAGAGCTCCAAACAAAGAAAAGACAAGAATAATGCTAAAAGCCTCAAGTGTTTGAAGCAGAGTAAGCAGAGTGCTGTTCTAGTTTTTTGAGAAGTAAAATTTTGAAGGGCATATTGGTAAATCAAGCAATGGCTTCCTGCAAGGATGGTAAGACGTCGTCAGTAATGGATAACGGAAAATATGTCCGGTATACACCTGAGCAGGTTGAAGCACTTGAGAGGCTTTATCATGATTGCCCTAAACCTAGTTCCATGCGCCGTCAGCAACTTATCCGTGAATGTCCTATTCTCTCCAATATTGAACCTAAACAAATCAAAGTCTGGTTCCAGAATCGAAGGTACTTGTACAATTTTCTACTATTTTTTTTATATATATTCTCTTGTTAAATCTTACCCTCTTTATTTCCTAAATTATGCTTGAAAAAATTACATTTTTCGAGTTCCTAGCTATTTTCTCTATGTTTTTTCTTTGTTCAACAATATGCACTTCCATTTTCATTTATTATCCCATTCTCTTGTCTCCTTTTTCTATTGTACTAATTATGTGTGAATGACATAAATTTTTGTTCTTTTTTCAATTTTGGATAAATGTAGATGCAGAGAGAAACAGAGGAAAGAGGCGTCACGGCTTCAAGCTGTGAATAGGAAGCTGACGGCAATGAACAAGCTATTAATGGAGGAGAATGACAGATTACAGAAGCAAGTTTCTCAACTCGTGTATGAAAATGGCTACTTTCGCAGGCAAACTCACAGTGTAAGAATTTCCCCCCATATCTGTAAAACCATTTTTGTTCCTTATCATCAAGATAATAAGGCTTGTCTTTTTCCTTTCTGTAAATGCAGACAACGCTTGCAACAAAAGATACGAGTTGTGAATCAGTGGTGACGAGTGGTCAACACCACTTGACATCTCAGCATCCGCCAAGGGATGCTAGTCCTGCAGGGTTAGTGAGTGGGATTACAGTTGTGACCATTTTCCTTGTTTTTTGTGTTTGTGGCTTATGGCCATTCTTTTGTGTGCTTTTCCAGGCTTTTGTCCATTGCAGAAGAAACTTTAACAGAGTTTCTTTCAAAGGCTACTGGAACTGCTGTTGAGTGGGTCCAAATGCCTGGAATGAAGGTATTTCTAATATTAAAATGTTACGTTCACATTAAAGATTTTAACTTTTGTACGCGGATAATGTCATAGAATAGGTAAAACGTTGTATTTTAACATGATATAATGGGTAAAACATTTTATTTTCTAGCATATAGCATACTAATCTTATCTTATGATTACCTCTAATTATCTTTTAGGCGGTTTGATACTGCAGAATTCTTCTAAATTTGTGTTAATATTCAATGGTTTGGTTGTCACTTTCTTGTTATTGTACTTATAGTACTCGATTAATCGTACCGTAAGTCGTACTCCATCCATTTCAATTTATGTGAACCTATTACTATTAGGTGCGTCAAACAAGATTTTCTTTGACCATGTTTTATTGCAAACTTTTGTTTAAATTGTTAACTATTGTATCTTATAATACTTTCTTTATAGTTTTTTGAATATGTAAATTTTAATTCAAAAATTTTGAAAATCCTGTGGCAAAATTCACACAAAAAATTAGCCAGTTTAACTCTCATAGGTTCACATATTGAAACGGAGAGATTGGATTATTTTAACATAAGCCAATGTGAAATCAGTGGCGGAGCCATGATTTCAATTTTATGTGTTCTTAATTTTAGAACGACCACTTTAAGTTTCGATAACTGGGTTCTAAACATAATATTTTTTCTTATTTAATGAATTTCTTAATACAATTACACTATTAGAACAAAAGCTACCGGGTTCAGCCGAACCCTTTGTGAAATTGAATAGCAGCAATACATGCATTAACTATACTGGCATAAGACCTTAAAATGGAAAATCTCCTTTGTAATATTATCTGTTTAACTAACCATCTCTTGCTTGTTCTCCTCTTTTTTCCTATTGTTTTCTTAGAAATGTGTTTTATTTGATAAAATTAGTAAGTAATTGTGAAAAATTTATGTCGATTTTAGTTTTAGTACATAAGATAGATAATAAACTAAATGTTAAGTTGGAGTTAGGTATGGAAATCGGCCAAGGTTATTATTTGCTTGAAACTTTTTATGTAATTAAAACCAATCACATTTTTAAAGTTATGCACTAAGCAGCGAACCTCTTACAGATCCCATAATATGTTAAAACAATATAAAGAGTATTATTAACAGCCATCATTATGATCAGCTTTTTTAAATTTTCAATTTTCATACATTCATTTCTAATGCCGGAGATTAATATAAGTCATACCATAAATTAACTTATAAAGAGTTATAAAATGCCACAATCTTACAGTCTTGGGATGGATATTTTCACTACTACATTTTGGTGCATTAGTGTGGGACCTCAGGCTCATTTATAGAAAAGTTGTCCTCCCTTGGGCTTATTGATTGGTCAATACCAATCATTCAGAAACCGTGAGGACATTAGTGTATCATGACACATTTTCATGTCTCCTTTTTTCCTTCTTTCTGTAGCCATATTATTTCTGGTCCAAATAATCAGTACTGATTTAACTCTTATCTACTGATCTCTCTGTTGAAATGAACAGCCTGGTCCGGATTCCATTGGAATCATTGCTATTTCTCATGGTTGCACTGGCGTGGCAGCACGAGCCTGTGGCCTGGTTGGTCTAGAGCCAACGAGGGTAAGTTTATCATCTATTTCTAAATTTATGTTTCTGGCACTCTAATGTGAAATTAATTCTGTGAGATCTCCCCAGGTTGCTGAAATCCTTAAGGATCGCCCCTCTTGGTTTCGAGACTGCCGGGCTGTTGATGTTCTCAATGTGCTGCCTACTGCCAATGGTGGAACCATTGAACTTCTTTACATGCAGGTAGGTTACTGTAATGTTACTTCTCGTGTTTGTGTATTCATTCTCTATACCTTCTTGAACTTATAAAATATTTTATTTTTAGCTTTATGCACCAACGACGCTGGCACCTGCCCGTGACTTCTGGCTGTTGCGGTATACAACTGTTATGGATGATGGCAGTCTCGTGGTAAGGATTTATTTTGTCTAGTTAGTACTCTTCTAATATCAAAAATTATAATTTGCGAACTCTCTGGACAATGTGTAAATTTCTCCAATGTCACTGAAATGTGTCGGAGGAAGTAGCAATCCATGTTGGTATAACTTAGCGGCTGATGAATATCATAGAATGCTTGAAAATTTTCTTCAGTTGTACCTTCACTTTCTTTAGCGTGAACTAACATGTCTCATTTGATAAAATGCCTAGGTGTGTGAAAGGTCACTTGGAAATACTCAAAATGGTCCGAGTATGCCACCAGTTCAGAATTTTGTGAGAGCAGAAATCCTACCTAGTGGATACCTGATTAGACCTTGTGAGGGCGGTGGTTCAATCATTCACATTGTCGATCATATGAATTTAGAGGTAAAGTTGTAGTCCATTATTTCCTGCTCTGTTTCACTGTGACTACTCTTTCGCTGTTATGGTTGATGATATTATTATTGTTAGGCATGGAGTGTGCCAGAAGTGTTGCGCCCACTTTATGAGTCATCAGCAGTGCTAGCTCAGAAGACGACAGTGGCAGTAAGAATTTTTTTTCAAATTGGTTAATACCACATGTTGGATTGGGGAGTAATATTTGCATTCTGGACACTCAATCGCATCCTCTTTGCAGGCTCTACGATACCTCAGACAGATTGCACAAGAGGTTTCACAGACTAATGTCACTAACTGGGGAAGACGACCAGCAGCTCTACGTGCATTAAGCCAGAGGTTGAGCAGGTTTGGAAATCCTCTTTTTGATGGATGCTCTTTCAGTGTTCTAGAGTTTTTTAAGTAATCAAAATCAATTATTTTGGCAGAGGCTTCAATGAGGCTCTGAATGGTTTGACTGATGAGGGTTGGTCAATGCTCGGTAGTGATGGAATGGATGATATTACCATCCTTGTGAACTCTTCTCCTGACAAATTGATGGGCTTAAACCTTTCTTTTGCGAATGGATTTTCATCTTTGAGCAATGCGGTTATGTGTGCAAAAGCGTCCATGCTTCTACAGGTCTGTTCACTTCACTCAGTACTTTGAAGACTGTAAAATTTGATTGCAGGTTTCCTGTTTTTGTAAGTGGATAAATAAAGGTTTCTTGTTTTTATTGTCCAGAATGTGCCTCCTGCTATACTTCTGAGGTTTCTGCGGGAGCATCGATCTGAATGGGCAGATAACAATATTGATGCTTACTCTGCTGCAGCCATCAAAGTCGGTCCCTGCTGCCTTCCTGGGGCTCGAGTTGGTAACTTTGGGGGTCAAGTGATACTTCCACTGGCGCATACTGTCGAGCATGAAGAGGCAAGCTTAGTAGATTTATTTAATCTTACATTGTTTTGCATGCCTAAAACTGTTCCAGTCTTTCTTACTTGGAGATTTTCTTGTGATTTCTTGTCTTAGTTTCTGATGATGTGCTCCTTTCTTGCTTAGTAGTTGCTGGAGGTCATTAAGTTGGAAGGAGTTGGCCATTCTCCTGAGGATGCTATAATGCCGAGGGATATGTTTCTGTTGCAAGTAAGTTTTATTTCTGCCCATGTAAATTTAGTCCTTGTGCTGTCCATATTTCCAACGTTTCTGGTGCAGTATAAAATGAAATCTACTTTTATCAAAAATTATATATTTGAAGGCAATGTTTCTATATCTTGCGTCTACTTTAATTGCAGAATATGAGAATATCTTTCCTTGAATGGAAAGATTTTTCTGATGTGTGGACATGGCATTACATCAACAATCAAAGGCAAAAAAGGAAACTTTTAGTATGGAAAAGATAGAATTTTAAGTATATTATGTAGTATGGAAAAATACAACTTTAATCAATACACGTGCTGCTTAACATATTTGTTTTATATCATCTTAGTTATTTCGCAGGCTCTGAAAAATTATCTAGAACCATATGATTAATCTGTTTTGGATATAATAGATCTCCTATCTTGTTTGGCAAAAGTCACTATGCATGATCATCTAATGTTTCACTTTCTTGCATTGTGTCCGATGACTCCCTAACACTTGTATTAGCATACCACGACTATTTAACTGGACTCATATTGGTCAATCCTGAGATAGAAAGCTGAGTATTGTGGGCATCTGTTGACTCTTAACATGGTTTATAACCACTCGTTTGATTTCCCTGCTCTCATGCTAAAATAGGCATCTGGAAACAGATACTGTGGAATTTGTTTCCAATGAGACTTGGGTGTTTCCCTGTTTCTGAGCATGCTGCAATTTTTTCTGCTCTCGTATTGCTTTTTTCCTGTGTCTCTGATACTTGTTGTAATAGTCACTTTACATGCTTTTTGACAGCTATGCAGTGGAATGGATGAAAATGCTGTTGGAACCTCTGCCGAACTCATATTTGCTCCTATTGATGCCTCGTTTGCTGATGATGCACCATTGCTCCCGTCTGGGTTTCGCATTATTTCTCTCGAATCTGGAAAGGTTAGCATTTGTATTCTCCCATTAGCACTTTTTCTTTTAGAGGTTTCTTATCCTCCATGTTTTTGCTAATATGGAACTTTGTGCAGGAATCCTCCAGTCCGAACCGCACCCTTGATCTTACTTCTGCTCTTGAGACTGGCCCAGCTGAAAACAAAGTGGGCAATGACCTTCACACAAATGGTGGCACATCAAGATCTGTCATGACAATTGCTTTTCAATTTGCATTTGAAAGCCACATGCAAGAGAATGTTGCTTCAATGGCTCGACAGTATGTTCGAAGCATTATTTCATCTGTTCAGAGGGTTGCATTAGCACTTTCACCATCTCACTTGGGTTCCCATGGAGGTCTTCGTCTTCCATTGGGTACTCCTGAAGCACATACATTAGCTCGTTGGATCTGCCAAAGTTACAGGTTTGTTGTATATACTTGCATGTGTGCCTAAAACAGAAACACTTTTTAAGTCATGATTGTCGGAGGTCAACTATTGTGCATGTGATTTCCTATATCAAATTCTAAATAATATACATGACTTTATGGCAGCCTTAGTTGGTTTATATGTATAACGGTTAGATTATCATGTGTCTCATTTTCCAGAAATTGGTTCATCATCCACTCTGATGTATCTTTCTTGTCATATAAAAAAAATGGTTACCTGCCTCTAACAAAAGGGTGTGATCCTCCTTTTCTTTAGCTTGATTTCTTTCTTTTGATTTGTCTGCCTCTGACTGAGTTATGGAGTTTGACATAGATGTCCCTTGATTATTTTTTAATTATATTTTTTGCTTCATAAGGTGCTTTTTGGGCGTGGAGCTTCTGAAATCGATTGCTGAAGGAAGTGAATCAATCCTCAAAAGCCTATGGCATCACTCGGATGCTATTATCTGCTGCTCTGCTAAGGTTTCAGCACTTTCTCATGTCAATCTCATATCATTCTTTTGCTTATTGGGGACTCTGTGCAGACCTCTGATGCCGCCAGATTAGAAAAAACTTTTTCCAATTTGTCATAATTAGGGATTTTGACAGCTTTTTATTATTTGTTTAGTTTGCAAGTTTAGTTCTTCTGAGTACTGAATTCTCAAGTTCAATAATTATGCAGGCTTTGCCAGTTTTCACGTTTGCAAATCAGGCTGGTCTTGACATGCTTGAGACTACCTTGGTTGCACTTCAAGATATTACCTTGGAGAAAATTTTCGATGATCACGGGAAGAAGAACCTCTGCACTGAGTTCCCACAGATAATGCAACAGGTAATTATTCCTTTTATGAGGATCTTTACACAAATAGACGGTCAAAATGATCCAGTAACAATTATTCCCACAGTGTGCTTATTCACAAAATGATCTTTACACTGGGAATAGGTAAATTATTCCCAGTGTGCTTATTGTAACCACGTCAAAATGATCCAGTAACACCTGAAATAAGCCCAATTCTTAAAAGGTTGGCAATTTTTCACAAGATATAATAAGCTCACCCTAATAAATTAATTAGTGAAGGGGGACATTGGCGCAACAGTAAGAGTTGCTGCCGTGTGAGGTCACGACTTCTTATCAAGGCTCTTGATTAGTCTATCTTTCTAAGACGAAAAAGTGAGCAGTAGCTTCTTAGTCATGTTGAACTTTGCTTGATATATCACGATTGCAGCAGTTCTAACTATATTGCCATAATTAATTGGCAGGGTTTTGCATGTCTTCAAGGGGGCATTTGCTTGTCGAGCATGAGTAGACCTATTTCTTATGAGAGAGCAGTGGCGTGGAAAGTTATGGATGAAGAAGATAGTCCTCACTGCATCTGTTTCATGTTTGTGAACTGGTCGTTTGTCTAAGATACTTTTGTTAGATCTGCTTTTGAGGGATCAGTAAACTCAACCTAAGAACCCTCAAATATCTCCCTAAGAACCATTTTGAACTAGTTTGGTTTGTGAGACTTGTTTATTATGCTTTCCTTGCTACTCAGGAAGTTTATATATATCTAATAGGGAGTGGATATGCTTGGGATTATTATGAATGTGTACTTAATATACTCTTGGCTAATAGTCTAGTATCACTAGGAGTAACAATTTAAAGGGTGGTTTTGAGGGGTAAAAGTTTCTACTGTTGTACATGCATGATAGCTGATATGTGTTGCGTTAAAAGATTAGTACTGTTTTATCGGTTAAGACTGGCAAAACCAGATATACGCATTTTCTCAACTTTGAGGCCTCACAGCCCTTCCGACTGCTTTATATATGTTGAATTCAAAGGGTAATTTTCAAGTAAATGACCTGGTATGAACAATGTGTTAGATTCGTGTGAACCGTCGTTCACCTCACCTTAACAGTAACCTCTCTAACTATCTTGGTCAGTTGCCCTAACCACAGTAATCTTGCTTATGGTCTTTTGCTAGGGTCACACTTGAATTTTCTGTGGTTTCCGTCATCTTCAATTGCCTTCATTTTCTCCTTTCTTTTGATGGTCGAAAGAAACTTGATTATACCAGTGAAGCAAGGTCAGGAAAGATGCAAAGAGCAAAAAATATACCCTTTCTTTTTTAATTAGATCTTTCGCTTAACCAATATAGGAATTTCACTACTAACTAATTTCTCGATATATCTGTTACTCTAACCACAGGGATCTCCACTGCTTACAGTCTTTTGGTACGATCATACTTGAATTTTCTTTGTTTTCAATCATATTCAGCTATTGGTGGAGAGGAAGCAGCCATCATTTTGTCCTTTCTTGTCGCTTAAATGAAACATGATTAGAAAACAGTGGTGCAAGCTCATGAAAGATGCAACTGTTTACCCTAAAATTCGGATAACAATTGAATTTGTTCGTAGTGCTAAGGATCCGTGAATTAATTTGATACAATGCCAAATATAACGTAGATGATTATAAGACAATACGTAAAAAGAAATAACCAAACCGCCGAGATTGTATAGCTGGCGATGAAATGCAAGAAATGTATAAAGTTTGATGAACAGCGATAATAGCAGTGAATAGTAGCAAATATATTCTTTTCTTTCAGAATGTGTTGTTTTTTTTACAGTAAAGGTCGAATGTCCCTTTTATAAGTAACTAAAAGAGTCCTAAACATGGTAGAAGTCTAATTACAAAGTAAATCCCTTGAATTACGGGATGAAATATCCTGAAATGGTGCTTTAACGTCTATAACGGTTGAGGTATTTACTCCCGGCGAAATATCAGGGAGCTGCGGAATATCTGGTTCGAAACTGATCCTTTGTCACGAGACGTGCCCCGACCGACCGATATCGGTTGCCCCGTTTCGGCTGCTCCAGCCTCTACGCCCGATTTGTTGACTTCGGACCGAGTCGGCCCGACTTCATATTACGCCCGGACCCGACTTCACTCGATTGTATCCGATCCAATACAGCAACAAAAATATATGGCGATTGCCTTTTTTCGATTAGTTTTGAAATTGCACAAAACTTTCTTGTACTGCACATGCACAAAAAGTAGGCAAACTGCGAAAGGGATGATTAAAGTCAGCGGATAGGCGATACATACACGTATTACTGTGAGCATTGATCTTTTCTTTTTTCCCTTGGCTAAATGAAAGCACTTCAAAAACAAACAATCAGATAAGACATACTACAAAATAATTAAGGCTTGAGATCAATAGCTGTACAAGTTTAACTTTATTATAGCACAACTCCGTTGAGGGTGAATAAACGTCAGATCAGTAACTTGGACTGTAAACATAACGTTAAAAAGCTAATAACATGATCAGGAAAAGGTTAAAAACTTGGGAAACAAACCTAAAAAACCTCACTTGGGTAATAATTAAGTGTTTACTCCGAAGCTTATCCATCATATTAGCTAGGTTGCAATATTAAGACCATTCATCTCTTTCGTAATTGCAGGAATGCAACTATTTGTTCTTGTAATTCCACCCTTCTTTGGATAAATTCTGTCCCTTGGACTAATAGATTTGGCCCTCATTATTCCCTTAGTGC
Source organism: Nicotiana obtusifolia (assembly GCA_002018475.1). Taxonomy (NCBI): domain Eukaryota; kingdom Viridiplantae; phylum Streptophyta; class Magnoliopsida; order Solanales; family Solanaceae; genus Nicotiana; species Nicotiana obtusifolia. The sequence goes on from MCJB01042789.1 coordinate 40,594, forward strand.
TCTTCTTATACATCTCTCTCATTGCCTCAGCTTGATAAAGAACTGGATAAGCCCTACCAAATTTATTGAACTTAGTACAAGCATTCATATGAGTACTTAATGCTTCTTCATTCTTTCCTCCATTTTTTTGTGCTTCTTCTTTCACTGCATCAGCACAAAGTCCACATATCCACTTACCCGAATACATTTTTCGAACTCGATTGATGTATTCGGAAGTGTATTCTTCACTCATTCCACAGCACTCGCATTTTGCATTTTCTACTTCGGATATTGGAGGTATATTTGACTCATCAACAGTATCTTCTTTGTTCATCCAATCGAAGGAGATATCGGACATTGTCCTTTTTAGGTTATCATTTGAGAGGCGTGGGGGTTTGCTTAGGTTTTTTGCTCGAATGTTGTTGGAACTGGGAATAGTCTCTCCATGTGGTGCCATTTGAGAAGTAAAATGTAATTTAATTTGGAAAGAATATTGCTAATTATATAAATGGGTGTATGGAGTTCAGATCATGTAACTAAGGATGGGAAAATATGAAGATTGTAGGTTGCTATTTATAGTTGTTGACTGCTGCCTGTTTATTCAAGTTGGGAGCTGGAAAGCTACTAAGTTGTGGACCATGACAACTTACATGTCACTTTTCATTTCTACTTTGCAGAATTGTCTTGAATTTGCTAGATTTTTCATTGTATAATTTATGGGGTCGAATTTGATCACTTGCTTAGGGTATATCGGTTTCGAATTCATACTACCGGCATCGATTGGAGTCACTGCTCGATAGGCCGGGATCGAGACATCAAGAGGTGAAGGCCAAGATCGGATTCCATCGGAACGGAGCTCGAAGCCAAGGTGCTCGAGATGAGATCGTTGAGGCCGATTAGGGTAAAACACTCTAGGGTAAAATCATTAGATTTGCGTAACTGAAGGACCAGAAATCCCGTGATACGTCAATATCTCGGCGGGAATTACGGCAAAGATCAGTGAAGACGTTGAAGCCATTAATTCTAGGGATATTTTACCTTGTAGATAGGTTTCTTACCTTGTATAAAACTCATTCCCCTCCCTATATAAAGGGGCAGCACAATTGTAAAAAGCCATCATACAACAAACGATCAATATACACAAAGCTACGGTCTATTATACTTACTTTTTCAATCTATCTGCTTCATATTTTATTTTAGAGGATTCTGCCATAGTAAAGCTACTCAATATTGGTGGTTTGCTTTCTTTCTTATTTACTGAATTTAGTCTCTATTTTCATTCATTCTTTGTTTGTATCAAATCAAATCACGTATCCTTAAAACCACGTACAAATTTAATTGTAAGGATAATAGTGAACGTTCGATACAATTTACTGTCACACAAATATTTTACGCTTGTTCTTTGGAGAATTTTTTGATTTCAGGTTTCAATTCAACCATGTCGCACTCACAATCTGTGTCTCAGTACGTCGATGGCGAATTTGACCACCAGGGCGAAAAAAACAATGTAGCGCCCGCTGATGAGGTTCCAGTCGACGCTAATTCACAAATAGCGGTCGATGTGGATCGGATTACCGGCCCATCAAACAATGTTCGTAGAGAATACCGTTCGACAACTCAAAATGACGAAGGGGATGGGATTAACCTCAGGATGATCTTTGACATGTTGCAAGCCCAGCAAGCGACCATTGCCCAACTGCAAAATCAGAGCCAAATTTCAAATAAGGTTGAGGCCGGCCCTTCTCGGAGAACCATCCCCGAAAATGAACCAATCGTAGAGGAACCGAGCGAAGGCAGATCGGGGGTAAATTTCGGGATCATGAAGATGCTCGAGGAACTAACCAGACAAGTCGAGTATGGCGAGAAGAAGATCGAGGCCAATGACAAAAAGGTGGAGACATATAATTCGAGGGTGGATCAAATCCCAGGAGCACCCCCGATATTGAAAGGTTTAGATGCAAAGAAATTCGTGCAAAAACTTTTCCCATCAAGCGCCTCCCCAAAACCCATACTGCATAAGTTTCGCCTGCCAGAAATTCCCAAATACAACGGGACATCTGATCCAAACTAGCATGTGACAGCGTACACGTGCGCCATAAAAGGAAACGATCTCGAAGACGATGAGATCGAGTCCATTCTCTTGAAGAAATTCGGGGCAACCTTGTCAAAGGGGGCAATGACTTGGTATCACAATTTGCCCCCGAATTCGATCGATTATTTTGCCATGCTTGCGGATACCTTCGCAAAAGCTCATGCGGGTGACATCAAAGTAGAGACGCGAATATCAAACCTATTCAAAGTTAGGGAAAGGGATAACGAGATGCTCAGGGAATTTGTATCTCATTTTCAGATGGAACGGATGGACCTACCACCGGTCACTGATGATTGGGCCGTACAGTCCTTCACCCAAGGACTCAACGCTCGAAGTTCAACGGCTTCGCAATAGCTTAAACAGAGCTTGATTGAATATTCGGCCACCACATGGGCGGACATACACAACCGATATCAGTCGAAGATCAGGGTCGAGGATGACCAACTTCGAGCCCTCTCGGGATCCACCTACCCCGTCAGAGTTCATGATAGGGTTCAAAGGGATATTTACCGAGAACCGAGATCGAGCAGAGACAGGCATCGACCATATCCTGGGGACTGAAAAGTCATTCCAGCATGGCAGGGCTCCCCGAGACGAGAAAGGAGGAACAATCATAATCGGAATAACCGAGGACCCTTGGCGAGAAACAACTTCGAGAGAACCACTGGTCATCGAGAAGCACCGCGACTATCCGAATATAACTTCAACGTCGATTCAGCTACTTTCGTGTCGGCCATCGATCATATTAAGGATACTAAATGGCCTCGACCTTTGCAATCGGACCCAGCCAAGAGAGACCCCAGTTTGATATGTAAATATCATGGTACACACGGGCACATAACAGAAGACTGTCGACAGCTGAGAGAAGAGGTGGCACGGTTGCTCGAAAATGGGCACCTTCGAGAGTTTTTGAGCGACCGAGCCAAAAACCATTATGGGAACAGGAATAAGCCAGTGAACCAGGAGGAGTCTCAGCACACAATCAATATGATCATCGGCGGGGTAGATACGCCCCAAGGTCCGGTATTAAAACGCACTAAGATATCCATTACCCGAGAAAAGCGCACTCGGGATTATGCAATAGAGGGAATCTTGCATTTCAGCGAGGAGGATGCAGAAGGAATCATGCAACCTTACAACGACGCTTTAGTAATATCGGTGCTTGTACATAAAACGAAGGTAAACGTGTACTGGTCGATCCTGGTAGTTCGGCCAACATAATCCGATCTTGGGTTATCGAACAGCTCGGGCTGACAGACCGAATTATCCCTGTAGTTCGGATTCTCAATGGTTTTAACATGGCGTGCAAAACGACCAAAGGGGAAATAACATTACCGGTAAACACTACAGGTACCATTCGAGAAACAAAATTCTGCAGATTGACAGGGACATGAGGTACAACGCCCTGCTCGGGAGACCGTGGATTCACGATATGAGAGCGGTACCCTCAACACTGCACCAAGTGTTGAAATTCCCATCGACTGATGGGATCGTAACAGTTTACGGAGAGCAGCCTTACGCGAAAAAGATGTTCGCAGTAGAAGAAGCAGTACCGAAACCAGTAGCTCCTTCCCAAAGAATCAAATAGCAATCACAGGCATCGCCTTCAACAAACGAAGGTGAATAGCAGCATCTCGAAGATGACGGGGTTCCCCAGTCATTCGTCGGTCCCGATGAATCCGATGTAACTAAATCAACGGTCGAGGAACTCGAGCAAATTTCACTCCGAGAAGACTCGCCGGATCGAAAGGTATACCTGGGCTCGGGCCTAAGTTCTGAGCTCAGGACAAAATTTATACAATTTCTTTTAGCTAACGAAGATTCTTTCGCTTGGTCCCATCTCGATATAACAGGGATACCACCGGAGATCACGACCCACAAACTAAGCATCGATCCAAAATTTCGGCCAGTCAAGCAAAAAGGGAGGCCTCAATCCGAAGTCAAACAAGCGTTCATCAAGGATGAGGTAACTAAGATTTTAAATATAGGGTCCATTCGGGAAGTTAAATACCCAAAATGGTTAGCAAACGTAGTTGTAGTTCCTAAAAAGGGAAATAAATTAAGAATGTGCATAGATTATAAGGATTTAAACAAGGCATGCCCTAAAGATTCTTTTCCCTTACCTAATATCGATCGCATGATCGATGCCACTACTGGCCACGAGACCTTTAGCTTTCTCGATGCTTACTCTGGCTATAACCAAATACGAATGGACCAGGATGATCAGGAAAAGACATCCTTCATCACTAAGTATGGTACATACTATTATAACGTGGTGCCATTCGGGTTAAAGAATGCGGGGGCCACTTATCAACGCCTAATAAACAAAATGTTCGAAGAACAACTAGGAATGAGGTTTACATTGACGATATGTTAGTTAAGTCCCTGCGAGCAGAGGAGCATTTGAGCCATTTGCAGGAGACGTTCGATGTGCTGAGACGGTACAACATGAAGTTGAACCCGGAGAAATGCCCATTTGGAGTGGGCTCGGGAAAATTCTTCGGTTTCATGGTCTCGAATCGAGGAATAGAAATCAACCCCGAGAAGATCAAAGCCATCGAAGACATTACAATTGTAGACAGTGTAAAAGCCATACAAAAACTAACAGGCCGGATAGCCGCTTTGGGCCGATTCATCACGAGATCGTCCGATAGGAGTCACCGATTTTTCAACTTGCTGAAAAAGAAGAACGATTTCTCGTGGACTCTGGAGTGTCAGCGCGCATTAGAAGAACTTAAGAGATACCTCTCTAGCCCACCTTTGCTGCATACACCAAAAACAGGTGAGCGACTATACCTCTACCTTGCCGTCTTGGAAGTAGCGGTAAGTGGGGTCCTGGTTCGAGAAGAACAAGGTACACAGTTTCCTATTTATTACGTTAGTAGAACCTTAGGTGAGGCTGAAACTAGATACCCGCATTTGGAAAAATTAGCACTCGCTTTATTGAGTGCCTCCAGGAAGCTAAAACCCTACTTCCAATGCCATCCCATATGTGTAATAACGACTTACCCCCTGAGAAATATAATGCACAAGCCCGAGCTATCGAGCCGGTTGGCCAAATGGGCTATCGAAGTAAGCGGGTACGAATCCTTAAAACCAAGTACAAATTTAATTGTTATCCGTAGCCAAGGGTAAACATATAACTTCTCTATAGTATACATTAGAAGGGTAAATAAGTTAATTCGTAACATGAAAAATAAGTCAAACAACCTAATATTTAATGTTAATTAAATTATAAGGATAATTTAAGAAAATTTAAAAAAATCAATTGTTATTGCATATCGGGACATCAACATAAGAAATTAGGTACGTGCATGATCTTATGCCACTCTTTGCTCTATTGGCTATTGCTTCGGGACACCAACAATGTAATACACCATCCGTGCAATTCTAACCTATAATATCAAGTTGCATAGGTTATCCATTTATGTTTATTAAATAAAGTTATCTCTAATTACTTTATAAGTGATACTCTGGAGTATAAAAAGTATTTACACCAGCTAGCGCTTAAAACTTAAACTCTATCTAAAATTAGTTGAAAAATTGGATAGTTCACATCGTATTATGTTTCTTGTTATTTAATATCAAATGAAAATACTATTTTGCAACGTTCTGGGTAGGAATTTTCTTTTAATTGAATATAGCATTAGGAAATAGATCTAATATGCCCTGATTTTATGTAGATTCTAATTTATAAATATGCATCATTTCCTCTTTCTTTTCGTTTTAAAGAATGCAAGTATGTATAACTACTTCCTTGGTTGAGGTACGTCCATGATCAGTAGCCACTACAAAAAAGAGATCAAATTGCTTGACATCACAAGTTGCCCTCAATCGACCATTCATGTTAGGTTTAACCAACTTTTGTTATTTTTTTTTTTCTTACCAAAAAAGACCAAAGTCATACATTAGAAAGAATACGTATGCAAGTATTAGACCATCAGTCTCCCCCTATTCCCGTGAAACTGTAGTTATTATGTTATAAGCCGGCGGAGCTAGCATGCTGAATACGGGTTTGACCGAATCAAGTAATTTTGGTCCAAATCATGTATTTGTCTTATGAAATTAATTAAATAATATAAATTATGATTAATTTAGAACTCAATAACATAAACGAATTACAATTTTAAATTCATAAACTTCAAATCATGACTCCGACATTGATTATAACATACATATAACTTGTCGTTGGTGTTGTTTATGGAAGTAACTAGAAGGATGTAACAACGTCTCCATCAAATCACAAGTTTCTTGATATGTATATAAAGAATAAAATTATTGCTGCATCGTAAATGATCAGAACCATTAGTTGTAATGAATGCATGTGAAAATGAAGCTTGTATATAACATAGCTCTACTTTCTCTGTGCGGCTGAAACTAAGTATACACTTAAAGTTTCTATTGGCTGATGTCGGAAGTTGAGAAATATCTGACTCATATATGATCGATCGTTTCCCTTCTCTTCATGTGGAGGTGAATAAAAGAAAATAGCTTGGATTTTAGACATGATTATCTATTGATAGCATCTATTCGTTGTACTTAAAACAGGGTTTAATTTTATTGGCAGGAAATGGCTTTTCACGGAATGATATGAAGGAAAATTAACATTGGTTTGTACATGTGTGTTACCAGCATATATGACAGAAATATTTGGCATTTCACAAAGTCAAGTATTTATGAGGTTAAGTTGGATATCATATTTCAACATCTATTAAACAAGACCAGGAAAGTAATGATGATTGACAAGAATACTTCCTTCCTTCCTTCCTTCGATGACGTGTTGTATACGGTCGAAATCGGACTTGACTATTGCATAATAGATCAGGTTCAGAATGTGAAGTGTTGAAGATCGATCTCGAGTTTCATCGAAGCAGAACACGAGGTCAGAATATCCGACCTCGAGAACACTGAGCCCGTTATTCGAAACCGATCCTGACCCCGAACATGCTCGAGGGAAGATCGCCGAACCTAAATAATGGAAAGCCAGAATATCCGTAATGGGACAAGCATCGCAGCGGGAATCTCGAAACAAATCAATGGAACCGCCTAATTAGCAAATCAGGAGATTTCTTACCTTATATAGAGTCGTACTTAAAGTAGGATTCCACTACTATATAAAAGGGGTCTAATTATTTGTAAAGACACTTTGAATCTCATCACGAAAGATAGCAATAGATTGATCTCTTTAATTATTATTGTCTCATTTATTCTATTTCCAACCGCGATCGCAATATTTTTTGATCCAAGGGCGGTCAACATACAAGGCTAACGCCGCGCGGCTTGTATGATTTGCATTTATTTTTATCGTTAATTCTAGTTTCAATTTGATTTCTTATTTTTGTGGCAAACTAGATCACGTATCCTTAAAATCGCGTATAAATTCAATTGTTATCCAATTTTAAGGGTAAACACATGTATAAGAACGTTTTTGCCAATTCCTATAATATGGTGCATCTCTTAGTAGAGGGGCGTGAAAAGTGGAGACTTTCACTTACAAGCCGTCGAAAGAACGTAGCACAGTCTAGTTATTGACATGCTTTTCTTAAGGACTATTGCGATTTTCTGGTTCTGGAAAATGAGGCAATCAAATCAGATATTTCGCCTAATCGGGTATTCCTCTTTCCAGAACTAGAGATAGAGGAGGCCCAAAGGTATAAAAGAAGTTCAGCAGCCCATTAAGATAACTATAGGAGCACGGATTTGGGCCTTTATCTTAGTAGATATTGATCCATTCCATTTCGGAGCAAAAAAAGAGAATACAAATTGTATTAAGATAAATCTGAATTCATAACCCGCCATCTTTGGACAGGAGTCGTCAGATCTTGCCCAGGCAATGGAGCGATCGACACTCGCTCGCAAGTTTTAAGAAGTGGTAAGCGCAAGGATAAATTGATTCAGAAAGGGGAAACTTTTTTATTTGCTGAATAGTACAACTCGATTATGTACAAAAATCTGCAAAGGGAATAATCTAGTTTAGTATAAAAAATCTGACAATGTAAATTATGGTGTTACAACTTGTCAAATATATATGTCTTCTGGCTTTTACCTTTTTTCATTCTTTAATAAATATTATTAAAAAATGGAGTAAGGATAATATTTGTGCCAAACAGCTATTCAAGCAGAGAACACGTGAAATTTTGCAAGAACTATCTTAAGTAGTGGGTTTCTTTTCCTTTCTGTAGCAGAAAAGGGAGTCCTTTGGTACATAGTTAGATAACAAGTACAGTCTAATTGCAAAGTATGTACATTGAATTAGGTAACTTAATCGATCGGAGACAATAGCAAATTGCAAATCTTTTTGCTTTTTCACTAATACGGCCTAAACATTGCTACTCTATTTAGTTAATCACTTTTAAAAGCTTTTTTTTTTTTTTTTTAAATCCCTCCCAAATTAGGAGGATCTATAGTGTTTTTACACTCCCCCTCCAAGGCGACTCGAACCCAGGACCTAACGGTCGTGAGTGAAGATGCTTTTACCAACCGAGCAAGACTCACTTGTCCCTTTTAAAATCTTCAAAATGCGTTGTGCGCTTCAAAAAGCGCAAACAAAAGCATGAGAAGGGAAACTCCTTAAGTTAAAAATAAGCAAATATTAAACGCATGCACAGCTTTTGGAGCTGGTATGATCTTTTTTATTGTTTTTCCTTTATGTTTTAATATGTATTTAGTTGTAAACAGCTGTGTTTAAGAGAGAGGAATTAAGAAACCAAGGTTGAACTGAGAAAAAGTAGAGATATTCAAAGTCATAAAAATATTGATTGCTTAAACGTTCTCGAGTTTGAGTGTATTTCAAAAGCTTTCAAGTACATTATAGAACCAAGAAAATAGTAGTCAAAATGCACTTTAATTCCGTCAAGCTAAATAAATTGAAGCACTTATAAATTAAAAATTTAACTGCACTTAATATTTATATATGATTGCAAAATATCGGTGCGAATAAAAATTTGCCTCTATATGTATATAATCTCCTTTCTTCAGCTTGCCGAGTACATGATTTTTTATAAGAGGGAATAGAAGTCGAGGATTAAGGTAATATATAAGTTAGTAAGTATTGCTTTTTTTTTTTTTTTTTTT
>MCJB01042800.1:0-31947 GCA_002018475.1 Nicotiana obtusifolia
ACAATAGTGTAAGCGATCGATGTCAAATATAGTAACCCAACGAGGTTGGGGTCGAATCCCACAGGGAATAGGCGTGAAACTATTGTCCAATTAATGTAATACTTTACTTAGTCGTAATTCTATCAAGTGGCCAAATAAAATAAAGAAGTGTTTAATACGTAAGAAAGGAAAACTGAGAACTAATGTTTAAGAATAGTTTGAACGTGAGAACTATGAATTTTAAGAAAAGGTTGTATCCCCCTAAATGTAGTAGAATGTTCTTGATATTGATATTGAATTCTGTTCTTGATATGCAATTGGTGTTTAATGTATTTATCCAATATTTCCCAATACTTGGATAATGTATCCTCTTATGATTCTCCCAAATACAAAAGAGTCGATCTTAAGAACAACCAATTATTCACCAAATTAAAATCTACTTATTCCTAAGAGATTTCGTTAAACAAGGTTGAAAGCCTTGAATTTCTGTTATTTATTGATACCAAACCCTATCTCACTTTTCCAAGATAAGATAGCGTTAATTGGCATTCGTTAATGTTTGCAACCACTAACGATTAATTGAAAAACGAGAAATAAATAAATATCAAGCTTCTTTCGAAATTGGATTCAATATCAAACTCTCAATAACATTCTACCCATCTAGGGTTCACAACCTCAGCGTTTAAGTTTAGCTACACATGCTGAGAATTAAAGAACAAGAAAAAGTAACTGATATCATCTTACAAAAATAGAGGGTTTTGATCACCAAAAGCTTCTAAGAATTCGAAAATAATCAAAGCCGTACTTTGTACTCTAAGTTCTGACAAGAATACCTTCACAAACCCTATAAAACCTATTTATAGAGGCCCAAAACCCGAGGCGAATGTCGGTCAGTTTTGCTAGGTTGGACTAATGCGAACCGCATTCCTGTCGCAGAACAGGAATGTGGTTCGCAAATCTTCATCATCCATCGCAAATCACACCAGCCAGTTTTGCTCTTGTCGCATCTGGATTTGCGGTTCGCATGCTGACTATGCAATCGCATTCTTCACACTAAATTTCACCCAGAACTCTGTTCATGTTTGCGATTCCACCAGGCCAATTTGCGATTCGCATTCCTGTTTTGCGGTCACATTTGCGACCGCATTCTCGACCTGAAGGTTGGGCTAAAGTTCTGTCTTCATCTGCGATCTACCTGTAGAGTATGCGACTCGCATATCTGTTCTGCGATCGCATAGTTACATCTGCGATGCTCCTGACCTATTTTCTTGTCTTTAGCTGGCTTTTTGACTTCTTTTCCATACTTCTGGATTTCTTCACTCAATACACTACAATTACACTAAAATTGCGTAAGTATCGTGATAATTAACAATTAGAACAAGTCAAACTTTAAACAAATAGTATCAAAATGTGCCGAAATTACCCGGCACATCAGGAAGCAGAGTTGATAGGGCCAGACCTTGTGCATCAGACTATGGAAAAAGTTAAGATCATTACGGAGCGGTTGAAAACTGCTCAAAGCCGTCAAAAGTCATATTCGGATGTGCATCGCAGGGATTTGGAGTTCAAAGAAGATGATTGGGTGTTCTAGAAGGTTTCCCCTATGAAGGGTATATGCGGTTTGGTAAGAAAGGAAAGTTGAGTCCGAGGTATGTTGGACTGTACAGAATCATCCAGAGGATCGGTCGGGTGGCATATAGGTTAGAACTACCCCCAGAAATGTCCTTAGTGCACCAGCTGTTTCATGTGTACATGCTGAAGAAGGTGGTTGGAGACCCGTCGCTTATTGTTCTAGTTAAGACTACAGAGATTGATGAAGAATTGGATTATGAAGAGTTTCCAATTGCAATTCTTGATGGGCAAGTCTGGAAATTGAGAAATAAAGAAATTGCCTCCGTGAAAGTAATATGGTGGAGCCAACAGGTTGAAGAGGCCAACTAGGAAACCGAGAAAAAAATGAAGAAGAAGTACCCTAATTTATTTGAATATCTATGTAATTGCATCTATGATGTAAAAGCTAAATTTCTGCAAATTATGATTTCCCTTGTACAGCTTATATTAAGAGTACTCCCTCTTGGTAATGCAATATATATGGCATTGTTGCCAGTGTTGTTCCGTATTATTTTGTATCGTTGTGTGATGGTTGTGGTGTTAGGATTAGTTTTTAGGATTCTCTGACATGTGGATAGGCCCAGTTATGAGGGAAACTCTGGCGAAAATTTTAGAATTTGGGGAGTTAGTCAAAATTTGGGAGTTGTTGGAGTCGGATATAGCAGCTAAGTCACATTGGACGCTAATGGTGAATTTTGCCCCTCATTCGAGGACAAATGATCCTAAGCGAGGGAGGATGTAAGGTCCACTATGCGGCCGCAGAAAAGGGTATTTCTGTGGCCCACTATGCGGCCGCAGAATCACTATGTGGGCGTAGAATTGCCGCAGAGTGAAGCAGGAAACTGGGCAAGTTTGGATGGTATTGTGTGGTCAATTATGCGGTTGCAAAACCATTTCGCGGGCCGCACATCGACTACGGAATGAGCATGAAGATTTTTTCGGAGGGAGATTTTGCGGTGCATCATGCGATCACATCATGTTTCAGAGCTTCATTTTTTTGGTTTTATAAACCCGGCCCCATTCTTATAAAACACTATTAAGGGTCATTTTAGAAGGTTCAAACTTACATTTTAGAGAGAGAGGAAGGTGGTTTAGAGAGAGGAGGAGTTCTAAGTAATTTGATCATCAATCTTTGCTCAAACCTTGAAGATTTCTCTAGGGTAATTCACAAGGTATTCAATCAAAAGGTAAGATTCTACACCCTATCCCTTAATTTCAAAATTTAACTAAAAATGGGTAATTAGTAAAACAATTCTTAGGTGTGGGAGTTGTTTATTTTACATGCATGTACCATCTAGGGTAGTGGGAAGATTTTTGAGCTCTTTTGTGGGAACTTTGGGTAGTGGGATGAAAGAATCCACCATAGGAGGACCCTAAAGCCTTAATGCACGCCTACTGTTTGGTAAAATGCTCCAATGAGCTGATACCATGAATATTTTCCTAATATGTGTTCAATTTTGCTATGTCTCTAAATAGATCGAAGTTGCTAGGATTTTCGGAACTGTGAAATGAATTAAGGGGAGCTTTTTCGAGGTATGAAGGCTAAACTCTTCGTCTAATATCTAAATTTTCGAACCCTCATAAAAGTCTACCATGTGTACTCGAACTTGAAACGCTATTGATGTGGGATGTTCAAGCTAGTAAATTGATTCTCAAATTGCATAATGTGCCCAAACCCTCATGTGTTAAAGATTTTTTAATGTGACTTAATTATGTTATACCCTTTGTGGGATGAAGGTATTGTATGAAATCAATGTGATTTAGCACCCATTTCTCATATGATGAAACCTTATAAACTTACACTGCCAAGGCCAAGGGTGCCAAATGGTTGATTTGAAAGGCAACTCTTTTGTATGAACTATTATAGTTTTGAGACCCTAAATTGTGATATTATGAGTACACCTCCACCCGCATATATTGGGATGAGGCAGCGGGGCCGCTTTGCGTAGTGTTATGATATTGTGAGTACACACATCTACCCGCATATATTGGGGTGAGGCGGCGGGGCCGTTTTGTGTAGTGTTGTGATATTGTGAGTACACCTTCACTCGCATATATTGGGGTGAGGCGGCGGGGCCGCTTTGTGTAGTGTTGTGGTATTGTAAGTACACCTCCACCCGTATATATTGGGGTGAGGCGGCGGGGCTGCTTTGTGTAGAATTTCTGGTATTGTGATTTCACCTCCACCCGCATACATTGGGGTGAGGCGGCGGGGCCGCTTTGTGTAAAGATAGTTGTAGAGGATCCCCGAGTTGAATTTTGTAAATGTTATTGAAGACTCTTACTAAATTTGTTGTGGCTTTAATGGCTAATTAAGCCTTCCATTGTTGCCATAACTCATCGTAAGTCATATCGTATTTCCAAGTCCTTGAATAGGTCTTTAGTTTTCATATTAGTACTATTTGACATGTACTAACTTTCCTCTTGCTGGGGGCGCTGCATCTTTAATAGATGCAGGTGGTTCTACAGCGGAAGACATTGACCAGTGATAGCAGTACACTCTTCTCTCAATTGACTTGGTGAGCCCGGAAGACATCTTTTATTCCGTGTGTATTCTGTTTTGAGGTATAGCCAGAGCCTTGTTGCCGGCACTATCATTGTATTCTTCTATATCTATTAGAGGCTCCGTAGACATAGTGTGGGTTGTGGATTAGTGTGAGAAAGTTAAACTAAAGATGTCGTAATTATATCTCACGCTTCCACTATAAAACTATGGTTGTGAAATGTATTGTATCGGAGATGTATAAATGAAGTATCTAATGGTAGTGGAAATAGTATTGTCCATGAACCCTCGTGGTATTAATTAATGAAGTTTATATTCTCTTTATTTATGGGTGAGTTGGGTAGAAGGAAATCCAGCAGGCTTGCTCGGCCGGGTTATCTCGGTTGAGCGCCGGTCGCGCTCCCCGAGGTCGGGCGTGACAACTCCAATTTCCTTGATTGTTAGAATTCCAATTGCCTTGATTGTTTTGTGGTCTCCATTGTTGTTGGCTTGGGCATTGGAACTTGTTTCTTTTCCCTTGAAAATTATTCACATATTGCACTTCCTCTTCTTGTTCATTATAGGAATCATTTCGCTCAAAACTACCATCTTCTTGCACATAGTTCTCCACTCGATTTTTCACTTGTGGATCGTTGGTCCTGCTCTTGTTCACCATCATGTTCACTTCTTTCATAGCATATACCTGCTTAGGAGTTTGCACTTGATTTAGTTGGGCCTTTGCTAGTTGAGTCATGGTAGTTGTCAATTCGGCAATGGCTTGCTCATGGTCTTGCAATTCTTTGTGAAGGTGGATCATATTCGGGTCACCTTGTGGAACATTGGCCCAGATTGCCAAGCTAACGACGTGTCTGCCATTTCATCCAAAATCTCACACGCCCCCGCATAAGGCGTAGTCATAAAGTTCTCACTATCTAGTTGATTCACTACACATTAGTTGGTTGTGTTAATCCCATGGTAGAAGGTTTGTTGAATAATGTTTTCCATCATATCGTTGTTGGGACATTCCTTGACCATAGTTCTACAACGCTTCCATATCTCGTGTAGTGGTTCATTTTTCTCTTGCTTGAATGCCAAGATCTCATCTCGAAGTGTAGCCACGTGTCCGAGAGAGAAAAACTTAGCAATGAACTTTTCTGCCAACTTATCCCAAGTGTGAATTGAATGGTTTGGTGATCGATCCAACCAATCTAAAGCTTTCTCCCATAGAGAGAAGGAAAAAAGCCTTAGCCTCAATGCATCCTCGGAGACATTCGTTTGCTTCCTCTCCAAAAAATTATCTACAAACCCCTTCAAATGCTTATAAGCATTTTGTGTTGGAGCACCGGTAAAGAAACCCCGTTGCTCAAGCAAAGTGAGCATCACATTTCTGATTTGGAATTTGCCCGCCCTAATACGGGGAGGGACTATTATACTAACATCGTTGGGTAATATCCAGTCTGGAGACACTCATGGTGGAGCTACCTCCTCTACTTGCTCCTCATTTGGATCTAAATCCCCCAAAGACAAATTTCTGAGATCATTGTTCGCCATGATTGTACCTAAGATTTCTCACACAAAAGAAGATATTCCAAAAACAAACCCAAATATATAGCTAACACCGTTTTAACTCCCCGGCCCCAAAAATTGATCCACGTCCAATCCGCACTCAATAGTGAGTGAAAACGGTTGTTGGAAGAATAGTACCCAACAATAGTCAGGGTCGATTTTCCACATCGAGTTACTATGGGTGTTAGGAGTATATACTTGACGAAAGCGAATGGAATAACTAAATTGCGCTTCCAAACAAAAGGTTTTTATTTCTAATTCTAATTTTACTCTATCAATTATAAGCTAAAAAAAGAAACTAGAAGCGAATGATTGTTTTGGTGTTTTTATAAATAATTAAAAAGACTAGGGATGTGACAGTAACTTAGGTGTTCGCCTAATGGGTTAAATACGTTAACACTTGTTTTGTCGATTGGGATGTATTATAGCTCTCAACTCTATGTTACCCACTCAATTCCTCTCGGTCAACGAGTGATTTTGCCCAATTTGGCTTTCTCAACCCTAAATGGGTATCAAACTAAATAGTTGATATGAACTTTAGTCGGGTTCTCATAATCTCTAGTTTGAACCCTTTAATTAGTCTAATCAAACCCCCAATTAGCCTAATTCCTTGTAAGCCAAGTTATCCTAGACTAGATTCATCTTTCTCAAGTAGAGACCAAGTCAAAAAGGCGTGAATCAATGTTTGCAACCATTAATTCTGAAATTGAAGCATAAACTAAGCTAAATAATCAACACTCAATCATAAACAAGCATTAAATTAAATACCCATAAGGTTTACACATTAGGGTTGGGTCACAACCCTAGTAAAAATCTAGCTACTCATAGTGAGAAATGAAGAAAACAAAGAAGAAATGCTAATTAAACTCATAAGCTAGGATTAAAATGATAAAATATGATAAAACCTAAAATAAACTCAAACTTCCTAAAATTGCAAAATATAACGGCTACAACAGCTCAAACTTCGAAACTTGACATAAAAATGTGAATCTCGTCTATTTATGGTGGCCCAAAATTCGCTAACAAAAATGCCCCTCGGGAGGTTCTACGACCGCACAATTCCATGTGCAGTCCGTAGATTTCTTCAACTAGCAGGGTCTTGGATTCTGCAGCCGCACAATTCTGGTCTGCGGCTTCAAAGCATCTTCTGCGATTGCACGTTTCTTGTGCAGTCCGCAGTTTAGGCAAGGCTCTGGTCTTGCTCATTTGCACACTCTCTAAACTTTGAATAATTTGTCAGTGCAAACCTTGTTCTACGGCTGCACAATTCATGTGCAGTCCGCTTATTAGCTATAACTCTGTTGGGCTCTTTCACTTGTCCTGCGGCCGCAGATGGAATTCTGCGGTCCGCACATTCTTTTACGGTCGCAGAAATCCTTTTGCGAACCGCACTTTATAAGTTTTGCGTCTTTCCTTGTGAGTCGGAACACTCCTTTTTGAGTCAGATTTCATTATGGGAGCTCAAACTTCCAACATTCCTGCAATTTGCACACTTTCATTAGTGTCGGGAACATAAATCTATACTTTTAGACTAAAACGAAATAAAAAAGGTGCTAATAAGTAGTCAAAATCCACACTTGTCATATCTTCCCCCAAAAATGTTTGGATTTCAGGCACAGGTTCTTCTGAAATCAACCTTTTATCGTGAGGGTTTTCATAAGAGAGGGCTCTCTTATCGGGTAATCTTTGTTCGATAGCAAACTTAACTTCCCGATAAGATCTTTACTATCGAGCAAAAGACTATCTAACCGTTCCGGAGTGGTTATTCACTTGTGTGCCTTGTTATTAAAAGGCCTTATTGTTGTTGTTGAAGCTTCCTTCGTAGTACGCTTTCCGTTGTTTCCTCGTTAAAAACCTTGCCAGAAAAATTCAATTGGAGCAAAAACTGGACAAAGGAAAAAAGAGTGCAGCACATACTTTCAGTGTAGGTGATATTCATCAGCAACAGTACCTTTTGAGGTGCGCCACATTCCAGTTTCTTGACAACTTTTCTCCATCTTGATTCTCCAACTCATATGATCCTTTCCCAGTGACAGCTGAAACCGGTAGGGGCCTTCCCATGTTGGACCTAGCTTCCCCGCATTGAGTTCCAGGGTGTTTTGAGTCACTTTTCTTAAAACCAAGTCTCGCACTTTGAAATAACGGAGGTTAGCTCTTCGGTTGTAATATCTTTCTATTCTCTGCTTTTGAGCTGCCATCCTTATATGCACTAAGTCCCAGTGTTCAGGGCCAGCTCAACAACATTGGGGGCCTAAAGTCAAACTTCACAAAGAGGCCCTAATTTTAAAAAAAAAAAAAAAATCGTCATATATATTTTAATTTAAAACTACTTTTTTTTAGCTTTTTTTAGATGCAAAATCATTAATTATTATCTTATAATTTATTTATTCTAATAATTCCTTTTCAATTGATAATATAGCTCGTTCATTCAATCTCTCTTGAGACATTGTTGATCTTAGATAAGATTTTATTAATTTTAGTTTTGAAAAACTACTTTCAGCTGAGGCAACAGTTACAGGAAGTGTTAACATTATTCTATAAGCAATATATGTATTTGGAAAAGAATCAAGTTCTTTTATTTGATTGAGTATTTCGATTAGATCATTATTTTTTACTTTTATTATTTCTCTTAACACTTTTAATTCGAAAAATAAATCTAAACCATCAATAACAGAATAACTATTATGTGTTAAATAAATCTTAGGAAGTAAGAATATCAATAATGACAAATTTTCAATGAAAAAATATAATATAAAGTTAGAATAATAAAACCTGGTTCAAGAATTTGATAAGTTGATATAACGATATCGAAATAGTATTGCGCTGCTTTAAAATAACGATTGCTTTTGTCTTGTTGCAATGCTTGAAATTTTGAAGAAGACACCCAAAAGCAAACAGTGATCTTTTGTGAGTACACAACTGTAAGTTTTCTGGAATGGAATATAGGAATACTTAATAAGAAGAGAGTAATAATAAGTGAAAGAGACAATGAAAAAGACAAATATATGAATAGTCATGTGGGCTCATGGGTGGTAAGATATAATTAGGCAAGAAATTAGACACCAACAGTCTCCACATAAAAGGTAAAAAGTTACTTTCTTCCAAAAATTTTACTTCCAATAGTATATGCACGAATATTTTATTTATTTTATAATATATAACATACAACTTTAGAAAAAAAGTAGGTCCCCCAAAAAGTTGGGGCCCAAGCCATTGCTTTAGTTGCCTTGTGGTTCAGCCGCCCCTGCCTGCGTTCATCAAGCAACTCCAAATTGACCAACATTGCGTCATTGTTTGTTTCTTTATGCGTCCGGAAGTATCTCAAGGTAGGCTCCCCTACTTCCATCAGGATCAGGGCTTCTACTCCGTACATAAGGGAGAAAAGAGTCTCTCTCGTGCTCGATTTCGTCGTTGTTCGACACGCCCATAATACACCTGGCAGTTCCTCAGGCCATTTGCCTTTAGCTGCTTCCAATCTCTTTTTGAGATTTTGTATAATCACTTTGTTCGTTGATTTCGCTTGACCATTTGGGCTCGGATGATAGGGCGAAGATGTGATCCTTTTGATTTCAAGTCTTTAAAGAACTTTATGACCTTTGCGCCTATAAATTGTGGCCCGTTGTCATAGGCTATCTCTTTTGGTATCCCATATCTGCAAATTATGTTCTCCCACAAGAAATCCACCACTTCACCTTCATCGATCTTCTAATAAGGACCTGCTTCAACCCACTTAGAAAAATAGTCAGTTAAAATCAAAAGAAATCGTACCTTACTGGGGGCCGACGGTAGTGGTCCAACGATATCCACTTCCCACTTCATGAACTACCATGGTGACAAAATTGAATGCAATGGTTCTGCTGGTTGATGTACCAACAGTGTGTAGCGTTGTACTTATTGCATTTTTGCACATAAGCTTTGGAGTTCCATTCAGGGCCAATATATCCTGCGCTTACTAATTTTAGTACTAAGGAATCTGCGCGCAAATGATTTCCGCATATACCTTCGTGGACTTCTCGCATAACATAATTAGCTTCGGAGGCCCCCAAACATAGGGTCAGCGGGCCTTGGAAAGATTTCCTGTACAATTGGCCTCCTTTGAAACTATATCGCACTGCCCAGGATGCTTTGGGATCTTCAGGCAACTTTCTGTGCTCGAGGTAATCAATGATCTCATTCCTCCAGTCTCAGACCAAATTAGTTGCGTTTACCTCGTAGTAGCTATCTGCGTCCAGAACCGAGTGCATAAGCTATACGACTATACCACAATCCAATTCTTTCATTTATGTAGATGAACCAAGGTTAGCTAATGCGTCCGCTTCTGCATTTTCTTCCCTTGAGATATGCGTAATTGACCACTCCCGGAACCAAGCTAGCCAAGCCTGAACCTTCAGTACGTATTGTTACATGCGTTCATCTTTTGCCTCGAAGAGCCCCTAGCCTGATTTACCACCAGCTGGGAGTTGCATTTGATTTTCATGACCTCAGAATCTAGTCCTCGGGCCAATTCGAGCCCAGCAATCAAAGCTTCATACTCCGCTTCATTGTTATTCAAATGAATCGTTCTTATGGCCTGCTTTAGGGTTTCTCCCAAAGGTATGATTAATATTATGCCGAGCCAGAACCTTTTACGTTGGAAGCTCCGTCCGTAAATAGGGTCCAAACTAGCAATGTCAATTCTGACACCATCACTGCTTCTTTGGTTACCAAAGGTAATAATCCCAGACTGAAATCGGCACAAAGTCGGCCAAAACTTGTGACTTAATTACAGTCCTAGGTTTATATTCTATGTCAAATTCACTCATTTCGACGGCCCACTTGGCCAGCCTACCCAAAAATACGGGTTTATGAAAGATATTCCGCTGAGAAAAGGTGGTCACCACAGTTATCGGGTGATATTGGATGTAAGGCCTTAGCTTCCGAGCGGCAACTACGAGGGCTAAGGCCAACTTCTCCAGATGTGGGTAGCGAGTTTCTGCTCCTGTTAAAATTCTAGTAATTTAATAAATGGGAGATTATTTACCTTCGTACTCACGGACCAAAACGACGCTTACCGCTACCTCCGAGACTGCTAAGTAGATTAACAATTTTTTGCCTTCCTCCGGCTTTGACAGTAACAAAGGACTTGAAAAATACATTTTTAAATCCCTCAAAGCTTGTTGACATTCCGGGGTCCATATGAAATTGTTCTTTTTGAGTAACGAGAAGAAATGATGGTATTTCTCTGAAGACCAGGAAATGAACCTGCTCAAAGCGGCCAATCGCCCAGTGAGCTGTTGTACCTCTTTTATGTTTGATAGTTGGTCCAGGATGTCTTCAATGGCTTTGATTTTATCAGGATTAACCTTAATCCTCCTTCGTGCCACTAGGAACCCCAGGAACTTGACGGAGCTGACCCCGAACGTACACTTCTCGAGGTTAAGTTTCATGTTATGCTTTCTTAAGATGTCAAAAGTTTCTTACAAGTGTTTAAGATGATCACCACTTAACAAGCATATCGTCTATGTAAACTTCCATGGTTTTTCCTATTTTCTTTTCAAACATTTTGTTCACGAGCTGCTGATAAGTGGCTCCGGTGTTCTTGAGCCCGAAGGGCATCACATTATAGCAATATGCGCCGAAATTCGTTATGAACGAAGTTTTTTCCTGATCCTCCAGGTTCATCTTAATTTGGTTATACACGGAGTAAGCATCGAGGAAACTCGTTAACTCATGCCCATCCATTGCATCAATCATTTGATCAATATTCGGCAAATGGGAACGAGTCTTTTGGGCACGCCTTATTTAAGTCCTTATAGTATACGCACATGCGAAATTTATTATTCTTCTTTGGAACTGCTACTACGTAGCTAGCTAGGCTGGATACTTTACCTCTTGAATTGAATCGATATCAAGTAGGCGAGTTAGCTCTTCTTTAACAAATTTGTTTCTGGCCTCGACAATATGATGTTTCTTCTGTCTTATCGGAGGAATGCTGGGATCCAAGCTTAGCTTGTGTACGGCCACTTCCAGCGGGATACTTGTCATATCCTCATGCGACCACACAAAACAATCAAAGTTAAATTTAAGAAATTCAATAAATCCATACCTTAGTTCGGGGTGCAGTCCTGTCCCCAAGGGTGGAATTTCCTCCCCAAGAACTTTTCGAATAATGCAACTTGCTCGATCTCTTCCGCTGTGGATTTTGTTGCGTTCATCTCTTATGGTACCTGGAAATACCTTGGCACCTGATAAGATTCCCATGCCTCTTCCCCCTGGTTGATTTCACTTGAATCAGGGGCAGGCGTCGGTTCCTATAATTGCTATGCCGCGTGCTCCTTCCCTTTGCTACTGGATTCCGAAATTACATTTATTTCCCTTGCCACTGGTTGGTCACCTCTTATTTGTTTAATTCCCCGGGAGTTGGGAATTTAGAAACTGGTGATATGTCGATTGCACAACCTTCATCTCGTGCAACCATGGTCTTTCCAGGATAATACTGTAGCCCATATCACCATCCACCACCTCGAAAAAGGGTCGTCTTCATCACTCCTTCGGCATTCATGGGCAGCAGGATCTCTACTCGGGTTGTCATGCTTGCTAGGTTAAACACAATGAGGAGTTTTGTGGCCAGAATGATGCTTCCGGTGAGCTTGGATTGCTCCAATACCCTCCATTGTATAATATTGTCCGAACTCCCTGGATGCACCAGAACACATTTAATTTTAAAATCCAATACATTTAAAGAAATTACCAATGATTCGTTGTGCAATAGCAACAATCCATTTGCATCATCCTCCGTGAAAGTGATGACGTCCTTAGCGACTTCCCGAAGCCTCTTGCTGTGGGTTACTGACACCTTCGTCTTTTTTGCCGCCGAGAATGTAATTGTTAATCTCGTTCCCCCCAAAAATCATGTTGATCGTCAGGCATGGGATCTTCCCCTGCTTTTGAGGGCTCCGTGTTATCACGATTTTGACCATAATTGTTTTTAGCTCGATCACTTAAAAATTCCGTGAAATGGCCATTTTTCAGCAATGTCACCACCTCTTCGCGCAGATGCCGGCAGTCCCCGGTCTAGTGACCATTTATCCCGTGGTATTCACACCATAAATTTGGATCTCTCTGGCTGGGATCAGATCTCATTGGCTTTGGGAACCGTGCTTCTTTAATGTTCCTCGTAGTCGACACTGACACTACTATACTGACGTTGAAGCTATATTCTGAAAGTCTGGGATAAGAAGAATCTCGAGAACCTGACGTTTCCTTGTCCTGTAACAACCTGTTATTCCGGCCGCGATCAGTTCTTATATCGTAACAAACCTATCCGCTGATCGGAAACCTCTAGCACGTCCATCAGCCCGTTCATAAGGAAAAACCAGCTCCTCGATTATCATCAATTTGTGTCGAAATCGTCCTTTGATTTCTCTTTATTCTTCTCCCTGTCCTTGACCCTTAACCGACGTTGGAAAATCGAGTTGATCATCCTCAATCCTTATCTTTGACTCGTACCAGTTTGAACATCTACCCAAGTTGTCGCATGGAACTCAAGCAAGCTTTCTTTCAACTTCGGGGAAGCATCGGAACTTCTCGGATTCAAACCCTTAGTGGATGCTTCAGCCACCCATTCATTCGGAATAACCGGTAGTGTTTCCTTCTGGAACCCGGTTACAAACTCCTGTAGCAACTCGAGACTCTCCTTGTGAAATCCTGAATATATCAGCCTTTCAGGCCTGTACCTTTCTGGCCCCGGCATGGGCCTTAATGAAAGAATCTGCGAGCATCTCGAATAAGTCTATGGAATGCTCGGGAAAAAGCGAATACCACGTCAAGGCTCCCTTCGTGAGAGTCTCTCCGAATTTCTTCAGCAAAACTGGCTCGATCTCATGGGGAGCTATATCGTTCCCCTTCACCGCCATCGTATAGGTGGTGATATGCTACTGAGGATCTAAAGTCCCATCATATTTCGGCACGTCTGGCATTTTAAATCGCTTCAGGATCAATTCTGGTGATGGCTTGGTTTGTACGGCAAATGAGTGTACTTTTTTGAGTCTGGCCTTTTCAGAATTAGTGGTGCGCCCGGAATTTGGTCCACACGGGCATTTACTTCTCTCGTAAACCGTATGCATTCGTTTTTTAAGGGATCACTCTCGTTGTTGTGACAGGATCCGCTCTCCCCAGCCCCATCGAAACCGATCTCACCCCTCGGGGTGTTGTTATCGATCCACTGCGTTGTTTGATTTGCGGGAGCCCTGGGAGGAACTATACCTCGTTCATTCGCATTATTGGAAGCACCCTATAACGGTTGCTTCAGCTCTATCATAACTTTATCTTACCATGTGAGATGGCCTAAAATGGCCTCTTGTTGCTCCTGAAGACTCTTACCACTTAAACGGCGTGCTCTTCTTCAACATCATCAGGATTTACCTCTCGAACATGTTATAGGTACCTCCTGTCGTGGACCGATGTGGCCTCGCTTCCCTCACTGCGGGTATCACTGATTGAATCCTCGTGCTGAGGCTGATATCCTTGGGCCTCAAGGTTGTGTGTGTTGTTCACACCATTATCTGCCATTTTCTATGATTTTTTGCTACGAACAAATAAACAAACGCGTTAATAAAAGAGGCAAGGACCAACTTAATTACACAATTGTGTAAGTCCACGGTGGGCGCGAAACTGTTTACCCGTAAAACGGTACAGTTAAATTTATACGTGGTTTATAGACAAGTGAATTAATTTGATCTTAAAATAATAGATGAATTAGACAAAATGTAATACTTAGCCTTGAGACGGAGAAAAAAATAGCAGAAATTGTAATTCCAGGAGCAGGGCTTCCGGGGACAATAACAACGATATCAGTAAACATGAAGATAAAATTATATTAAGCTTTAAATAGAATGCAACGTATGTTTGTCAGAAAATTCGTGTCCATTACAATGATAAAGAGCTCACTATTTATAGCTGGACCTAGGGAACAAGGTTCTAGGATCAAGCCCCTCTTTAATGTCAATTATGAGGGCCATTGAAGAATGTGTAATGACAGGCGGTGAATGCCATATTACTTGTAACGAGTATGCTGTAGAATATTCCTCATTAAATAATACCGGGTGGCAGGCATTTATTTCATCTTTATCAGTATCATTCTCTCTAGTAACAGACAAGATCGTTGCCTTCGGATTCAACTATCTTCTATCTTTGGCTCCACGTGTCACTCTCTCATGCGATCAATTAATATAAATATATTTTACCCTATACATACACATCTACGAATTATGAAAATACAATATTAGGGTTATGTGACTATATATATTTGCTAATGTTTACGTTTTGTTTCTTTTTCAATCGAATTGTTTCGAAAAAACATATTGCCTTGAGTGTTAGTTGTTCTTAGCTTGTTCGATGAGTATCATGGCCTAGACTAATTTGTCACTGCCTTTGGTGATCTTAAGTAGGTTTCTGTTAGCTTGGACCTTGAGAACTTTAAGAGCGAATAACAATAAAGCTTGTTTGAGACCAATTGATTTTCGGGCTACAAAATCACCTAGTAGATTGCGAGAGTGCTTGAGGGAGAACAAACGATCGAACTGTATGTTCCAATCAATTATTGGCAAGTATTTACTTGAAACTCGAGCAAAATCATATATTTTATTTTTTGAAATGATTGAACTATCTTGGATAATAATTCAAGCTATTAAATCAACCCTTTAGCTTAACGATCTAACTTAAGTCACACAGTGTATCTACCACCATAATATTATATCATAATAAAAATTTAAGAAGTTGGGATGCCTTCTAGCTCGTTTGTTGTGTGAGTCTCATCCAGTCTAAGCATTCTTTATTAGCGACTCAAAATTTCAAGCATCAACAAAATAAATAAATGTTATTTGTCGGAAATAATATATAAATGCGATTTTAATTATTGAAAGTCATTTGATATAATGTAAATATACGGTGGCATAGATGCCCATTATTGGCCTTGATTCTTGAGTTAATTTGATGGAGCTTACAAATACATTGCGTTTCCAATAGTATTTGAGTTTAATAGATTAAAAGGAAACCAAAATTCAACTTTTTTTTTTTTCATGATAAAATTAAAGTAAAAAAGGGTCAAAGTTGCACTTATGCCAAGTAGAAAAAAATGCAGATCACACTCGAGCGATGCATCCGTGCAGCACATCACTCGACACATTAGAATTTGGGATCTTTTACACAAGTAGCCATCCGTTTTCATTGTTTACTTTGTCTAGTCTTATACATAGATTTATACATAGATTATATGTTGATTATACACGATTTTACATATTAAATTTAAATTTACTTCCGCCGACTATTTATAATTTAAGTGATTGAGTGAGCGATCACTTAGGCATAATCTAGAGTCTGGATCTCAACGACTATGGGTGTTAGAAGCCGTATCCCAACTTAAGTATTTCTTAATAAATATCTTTACTTAAATATACGGTAGTCCAAAGACTCTAAATATGAATAGTTTATACTTTACATGAATTTTATTATACATTTTAGAACT
The DNA here is from genome assembly GCA_002018475.1 of Nicotiana obtusifolia. Taxonomy (NCBI): domain Eukaryota; kingdom Viridiplantae; phylum Streptophyta; class Magnoliopsida; order Solanales; family Solanaceae; genus Nicotiana; species Nicotiana obtusifolia. The sequence goes on from MCJB01042800.1 coordinate 16,143, forward strand.
TTTTTTTATTAATAAGAATTAAAACTCAAAAATCTATATACATAGTAGAGATTAAGAGAAAAAAGGAACTTAAAATCTAGCAGACACACACAGAGACATATATTATATGCAGACTTAATACACATAATATTAAACTAATAATCATAAAAAGTAGTAATAAATTTTATAATAAATTTATAATACGATTATTCTATTTATAATGTTCAATGAACCAAAAATATCATATACAATAAAAAAGTTATTACATATATGAAAAATTAAAAATATCAAGGGTAAACTAGACATTGTAGTAGGATTAAAAGATGAAAATGATTATTTTTCAAAATTGAGGGATAAATAATTTTCACCCCTTTTTTATACATACAAAATTACTTTTTAATTTAACCAAATATAAACTATTATTCTTTTCATGTACTTTTTCTCAAACTTTATTTGGAAAAACAAATTTCTATCAAAATAAAACATGTTTGGAAACTTGGTCAAGTCTAAGAGGATTTCTCAGTTTTGACTTTTCTACGACTCTTCCCACAAACACAAGAGAGTACCGTATTCGACTTGCACGGACATCCAATCTATACCTATAAAAACAAAAACAAAAGAGAAAAAGAATAGTCTCCCTTGCGCAGAACAGAAGTGGTATTTAGGACATCATAAAACACTCGCGTCACCACTCCTCGGGCGCCTTCAAAATCAAACCAAGAAGAATAAACAGATATCCATATACATATCCTAAATTCCTCAATTTTTCAAAACCCTAAAATAATCACAGTCAATTCTCACAAAATGGTAGCCCTAAAGTAGGAATTGGGTTACGGGATCGCCGGAATTTAATTGAAGAAGGGCTTTTTAGGGAGATGGCGGAATTAGGGCAGCAGACGGTGGATTTCTCGGCGCTGGTAAGCCGAACGGCTGAGGAGTCGTACGCGACGTTAAATGAGCTGGTGGAGAAGTGCAAGTCCTCTGACCTCTCCGACTCCGAGAAGAAAATTGGTATTCTGAAATACATAGTCAAGACTCAGCAGCGTATGCTCCGTCTCAATGTCCTCTCCAAGTGGTGCCAGCAGGTTGCTTCCGTTTCTATTCTTCCCTCTCTCGTTCTGTCTTTTGATGCATTTAAGAGTAGCACTTACTATCTCTTTGTTTAAAATAATGGCGGTGTTTGCCCAATTTGTGCCTTTTGTTTATGTATTGGAAGAGTAGTGGTCGAGAAATAGAACGGGGAAAAAGAGGAATTACTCTCTCTCCGTTGATGCGTTGAAAGAGTTTTGACAGAATGAATAGGGTTATGTGTTTGGCTTTTTGGGTGAAATTTGAGAATTGGAATGGAGAAAAATGTATCTTGATGAAGTTTAGAAAGGTAGCCGTGGATGAATTGGTGAATTGACATGGGATCTTGCAATTATGGAAGCTGTTGGTGCATTCAAAGAATAGTGGTAGAGTTGATTGGTTTTTCCTTTTTATTTTTTTGTTTTTTGTTTATATGTTGTTTTCTTCTTATGGAATTTGGTGATTGGAATGGGAAAAGATAGATCTTGAGGAGTGATTTAAAACTTGAATAGTTATAATGAATGCCGAGGACACTACCAAAAAAAATAAAAATGTTGAGGATAGCTTCAAAGTTTTAAGATTGATTAATGCTCTGTCCAATTAGTACCAACAGGTTGTTTGTTAGTTTTCTAGTACTCTCTACTAATGCAGGGAATAGATGGTGGTAGAAAGGTGATTAGGGATCATCTAGTCGAAGGACTCTTTGGGAAGGAAAGAAGCTTGTAGGAGTACCCTTAATCTTCCCATGTTTTTCCTCGGGGTTCGGGCATTTGTACATTAATTGCTGACAAATTGCCTATATTCATGTAAAGAGTTTTTTTTGGGGGGGGAGGGGGGGGGGGGGGGAGGCGCATCTGGTTGCATTCCTAAGGTAGCAAATTCATGCTTAGGGGTGGACCACTGAACTTTTCTGTTGTGATGGACTGATAAAAGGATTACGGGTCAAATGGGGCAATACATAATTTCGGTTTTTTGATTAACTAAAGTACCAAATGTTAAAAGCCGACAACCCCAAACTGATTAACCGAAAATTTGAACATTAAAGCTGAAAACGGACCAAAAAACCGAAATGGAAAAAGTCTGGTTTGGTCGGTTTCTTCTGTAGCTTTGTTATCCCCACCCTAGTCATGGGTTTGAACTGGATCTTTTACCTGTAGATAATTGTAGAAGAGATGCCAATCCTCTAAAAAGAGCTCCACTAGCAAAATATGAACTGGTTCGCTTTATACGTCCTGAAAAGCTTATTGTCTATTAACAGAGCAAAAGGACCTAGAAAAGGGTTTTAAGCTTTCATCTTTATTTGGAGAAAACCATTTCCGTATAAAATCAACATTGTCAATCATCAAACACCAAAGGTTTTTTTTTCGTCCTTCAAAAGGTGCACACTTTTGTGTCTCCAAGACCTTTTGCTTCTACTCAGGACATTATGCAGCCTCACAGCATGGTGCTTCTTCGGAAACTTTTATCATACCAAAAGGGCAATGAGTTGCCTGTAGGTCATGCTTCAAGCATCTTTCTATAAATCATTTGATCCTCTAATTTTAGGTTTATGAACTCTTTCGAGGTATATGTTGGTAAGTATAATGTTTGTCTTAATGGCTTTTTTCCTCTTTCATGTCTTCATTGCTTCATCTGTCATCTCTGAAAGGAACGATTCACTTGTGTTATATTCAGTATATAGGTGACAGTAGAAATATGGTTGCCAAATCTTCCTGGACCTTTGGGATTAATGGTTGGCCCTATATACTTTATCATCAATCCCTAGAGACTGCAGTTCGTACTCCATGGCTGATCTCTTTTACATTCCAATTTTTTGGTTTGCAGGTCCCCTTGATACAATATTGTCAGCAACTTGCATCAACTTTATCTAGTCATGAGACATGTTTCACCCAAGCTGCAGACTTATTATTTTTTATGCATGAAGGACTACAGCAAGCTCGTGCTCCCATTTATGATGTGCCTTCGGCTGTTGAAGTTCTTCTTACCGGAAGTTATGAGCGTTTGCCAAAATGTATAGAGGATGTGGGCTTGCAGAGCATTTTAAATGATAACCAACAAAAACCAGCATTAAAGAAGTTAGACGCACTTGTTAGGTCTAAACTCCTTGAGTTTTCACTTCCTAAGGACATTACTGAAGTCAAAGTTTCTGACGGTACTGTTCTGCTTCGCGTGGATGGAGAATTTAAGGTTCTAGTTACCCTTGGTTACCGAGGACACCTGTCAATGTGGAGGATATTACATATAGAGCTGCTTGTCGGTGAGAGAAGTGGCCCTATGAAGCTGGATGACTTTCGGCGGCATGCTCTTGGTGATGATTTGGAGCGCAGAATGGCTGCTGCAGACAATCCATTTATGACCTTGTACTCCATCCTGCATGAACTTTGTGTGGCACTTGTTATGGACACTGTCATAAGGCAAGTGCAGACACTTCGTCATGGAAGGTGGAAAGATGCTATTCGTTTTGAGCTCATATCTGATGGTAGTACTGGACAGGGTGGCAGTGCTGGCTCCACACAAATATCGCAAGATGGGGAGTCTGATTCTGCTAGTTTGCGTACTCCTGGGCTGAAGATTTTGTATTGGTTGGATTTGGATAAGAACTCCAGCACATCCGAAATTGGAACATGCCCATTTATAAAAATCGAACCTGGACTGGAGCTGCGAATTAAGTGTCTTCATAGCACATTTGTCATTGATCCTCTGACAGGAAAAGAAGCAGAATTTTCCCTTGACCAGAGTTGTATTGACGTTGAGAAGTTGCTGCTTAGGGTTATATGCTGTAATCGCTATACTCGTTTGCTAGAGATTTATAAAGAACTCGAGAAAAATGGTCAGATCTGTAGAGTTCCTGGCGATGTTCAGCTTCAGGGCAATGTAGAAGAAATGCTTGCTGATTCTCGGAAGGTTAGTTATTTTAAATATATCTCTTGGAAATTTTGAGAACTCATGCAAGTCATAAGTTTCATGTTGGTTATTATGCATGGTTAGAGAAACTATCTATGTCATGTTGTTTAAAGATCTATTCTCTCTTGACCACTAAGCTAAAAAGAAATTGACGTACGGGTTAGCAAGGGTGAAACAGTTCAAGTCAATCTCTAGTTGTTTTTATCATTATGTTGTCTGTTTTCTGCAGTAGAAGCCTGATGAGTAGAGTTGTGATAACCGATGGACTCTTGATAATAAAGAATTTAAGGATGTTAAAGAATTAGCGATACAAGGGCATTCAGAGAAGAAAGAGTTAAGAATCTCAGTTAGAATTTTCTGGCAGTTACATAATAAAGAACTAGCCAGTTGTCCAGACTTAGAAAATTTAGATAGAGTTCTATTTCGTTTAGGCTAGAGTTGTTGTCTTTCATTTAGGCTGCTTGATGTATTATTGCACATGGGATCTAGAAGTTAGAAAAAGAAGAATGTGGTCATAAAAATCTTCAAGTAGGCGCACTAGCTTGTTTGGTTGTGTTGGGTGGATTAAGTACTTAAATTACCGTGCTATGTACTATTCACTTTTGAAAAACTAGGGGCAAACTGAGAATAGCTACACAAAATAATTGAGATGTGCACTTAGAGGCATGTATTTACCAACTTCCGGTTTACCAAATACTTTGTAAGTCGGTACAACAGCTTACTCACTGTGTGCTAACTTACCAATCATGGAAAAAAAAGAAAAAGGAAAAGAAAAAATCGTTGTGTTAACTCAGTATTAAACATGGCTCCAACTATTTAGGTCTCTTTATACCAACCAATGTGTGGTGAGGCCTAACGATAAGTTGTTGGAGATATGAGGGGAAGCATTCTTTTCATCCACCCAGATAAGGCGTGTTAAGGTCTACTTGTTGACATTTTTTTTTGGTAAGTGACATCTACTGAATGACAATCTTCATAAAAAAGGTCTACTTATTGACACTGTAGACAATTCGTATGCAAAGGTCAGTTTCGTTGTTTTCCGCTAATAGAATTATTCCTTTGTTGATATGACATACTATTAGACTAGCAAATAGTGAATTCTGCATTGTTGTACATGAGATAATAGATCAGCAGTCTCCATTGTCGTTAATTTTAATTTATTTTCAAAGAGCATATATGGTTACCAAAAATGCAATAGTGAAGCGGCCCAATTACGATTATGGAAGGAGTCATATTATTGTTCGAACTATCATCTCTACCGAAAACCAAAATATGGAGATTTCAGAGTTTTTCTTCTTTTTCATGTTAAAGTGCTGCCACTGCTTCTTAATTCTGGTCATGGGACCGACTTTGATGTTATTATTGGTGGATCGATTTTTCATATGTTAATAAAGTTGTATGATGTCTTAAGACAACCAAGTTGAGGTCTGATGCTATTTATAAGTCATGAAGTACACTTATAATCTTTCCTGAAAGGTCCCCTCTTCCAGTCTTGACTTCCTGGTACTATACTGCGTGATTAACTTTTTCGTTCTTTTCTTCTGACCAACTGCTTTATCTCTGCAGAAGGATAACAAGTTTGACAGCAGGGAGTATCAGGGCCAGGAAGTCCTGCGTGTACGTGCCTTTGGTTCATCGTTTTTCACCCTCGCAATAAACATAAGGTTATTTCCTTTTTTTCTTTTATTGTTGGAAGTTGATTTCACCTGGTTTTTAAACTTTTTTCTATAACGAACATGGAAATTGCTGGTATCTGTGCTCTAATTATGTGCCACCAAGTATTGGCATGAAATCAAAATGAGCATTGGTGAGACAAGGGTTGGAATCCTTATCTTCTATTAAGATTGGGAAACCAATTGCAACACTGGACTTCTTCGAACAACCCTGCTACTATTTCAAATTTTTGCTGAGTTTGGTCTGCCAAGTCTCTGATAATCTTTTTCTTAGGTCAGCCATACAGTTTCTCACCTGAATAACATAACTGCACCTCAAGTTTGCTCTTCCTCTTGCGAAGCCACCCCTTGTCTTCAGGAAAAGGAACCAAAACTGATCCCAGCTTGTTATTCGTCTTCCCTCTATCTTTACCCGTCCAAACAGCTGATTGGTTGACAGGGCAATGCCTATGAAGCTGCGGTAGAAATGGAAGGCCTGCCAAGCTGTATGCCCATGGGTGCAGAATGCTGAGGACCAACTTTTTGTTGAGGATGAAGGGCAGAGAGGTTATTGTTTGAAAGGACCAAGGATGTTTTTCTGTGGGTTTGCACATGGAAAACACCGAAAGAAGAAAAGTTTCAATTGTTGATGTTTCCTTATCTAAATCGGTTCATGAAATGCCAGATTGACCTTTTCTTTTTGAGATGGAGGTCGACATATTCTTTTAAAAAGCCATACTAGCAGGCAAACAATATAATAATATATCATTAAAAAAAAAATGTAATATTAGTAGGGTAATATCCAAGATTGTGGCCTAGTGGTCAATGAAGTGGGTGCAAACCTTTGAGACCAGGATTCAAACCCTAGAAGAGACAAAACTCACTAGGTGATTTTTTACCACTTGCCTAATCCTTGGTGAGTAGAGTTACTCGACACCTGTGTTGGTAAAATGTAGCAATTATTTGATACCTAAGTTTAGTCGAAGTGCACCGCAAGCTTGCCCGAATTGCGGTTAATAAAAAACAATACACTTATCATAGGAAGGGCTATTTTGACTTTTCGCCAAAACTAATCGTAATTGTCCTTCTGTTTCTCTTCTTTCCCTCTCTGCCTCGTCAACGGTGATACTAGAGCAGAACACAGAGAACCGATAAATGCATTAAACCTAAAGTCAAACCACAGTAGCTTGTCAAAAAGACATTCTGGGTCATCTGGGATCAACTTTGACATGGGATTTAGCAGGGACAGGAAACTATATCTATTTCATGGAAAGCATGGACAAATAACATCAGCCTATGAAACCCATCTTGAAAGCTTCTCTCCGTCCATGCTTAATTTTCAATTTTAATGATACAACAGGATTTTTGAGTATCAGCTTGTGAAGAAAGTCTAAACCCTAAACCTATAAAAAAGTGACGCTTTCGTTGCTTTTGTGAAGAAAGGCGCAAATGAAGCTAAATAAAAAGCACATACATATTTCAAGAATAACGACTAAAAACACAAATGACAATTGTATGGACAAAGGAATTAAAAAAATTTCTTATTAAGTGAAATACTTATTGTTTGCCTCTTCAGAACAACGTCTTGGTGATGAGGTATGTGTCGTACGCCTTGGTGATTGCACTTAAGCGTTGAGAGAGAGGCGCGGAGACCCCGGGGGGTGGGGGTGAGAAGCTCAATCTTTTAAAAGGTGATAAGCACAAAGAAGTGACAAGGTCCATGGGGCTTGAAGCTAAAAGAGTGAAGCGATGTACACAAAATACAAAAAACTATAAATACCAAATATTCATGAAGTTTGTACTATAATAATTTTGTAATTAAGTACTAACTAAATTTAACATCCAATATACAGTAATGCCGATATTAAGTTAATCCCTCAAAGTTGAGACTCAATGAACCGATGACACATCATTGTTTGAAGCACACACTTCTTAGAGTGCATTGCTTCACCCATGAAGCGATAACCAGTTTGCAAATGACTTTTAATAACACTGGTTTAGCTTTTGGATAAGAAGACCGAAAAGCTTCCACTATAATGAGATAGTTAGGGCATTTAAGGGAAAGAAAAAATAGGAAACAGATTTGCGTAGAGACTAAGTTGCGTGGACTCTCCAAAATGTCCTACCTGTGTCAGATCCTCCAAAATGCGCTAATTTTGGAGGATTCGACACGCACCTCTTAATATTTTTGGAGAGTTCGAGCAACATAGCTTAGAGAAGCCTTTACTTCGTGAAGTGTATTGAAAATATGCATGTATATATTTTTAGGATGCTCTTCTACACAACATTGCATATTGATTGTTCATTGCAATATTTGCAGAAATCCCAGATATTGTTAAAATATTCTACCTGATTGCCTATAATTTGACCAAGGAGCAAATCTATCAAATAATTGGACTAGAAATACTTCCTTTTGGAGATTCTATATGGTTATTAGTGCTTCTGATGTATGCGTCATTCTTTGAGAACGCCGTTGTCTGGATCTCTCTTTGAGAAACCTGGCCAGGAAACAAGAATTAAAATGCTAAATTTTCCTGTGAAGTCTTAATTTTTCTCATATTCCAGGAATGGCCACTTCATTCTTCACTCTTCCAAGAATGTTATATCATCATTAGTGGTTGTTGAGTGTGAAGAGGCCCTAAACCAGAGAAGTATGTCCGCAGCTGATGCTTTTATTAGCTTGAGAAGCAAAAGCATTTTACATTTGTTCGCGTGCATTGGGAGGTTCTTAGGTCTCGAGGTATGGATGGATCTTTTATCTCTTTTTTCCTTGTCTTTTGGCTTTTAGATTATTCTGTTTATCCATTTGGAGAACGAAGGCTTCTTATTCTAGATGCTTTACTGTTATATTTAGTATTCCTTTGTCTTGTATTTTTATGTAGTTGGTTTCCGTTATCATTCAGGAATAGTATTAACTTCGTTTAGGTTGTGCTTAAGCATTAGGTTGCGTGGACGTGTAGTTATTGTTACACTTTATTAGTAAGATTATCCTTATAAAAAAACTTTATTAAAGATTACATCAACTGCTAGGTTCACCCTTAGGCCTTGGGTATATTGTTCACATCTTATAATATCAGTGTCGAGAAGATTACCGTGCTCTCTCACTTTTCCAGAACAAATATGTGCACCAAAGGTGTAATGGTGGGCCTCCCTCATATATTTATGAACACCATATTCTTTTTTCCTCCCAGTCTGTTAGATCCTTCTTTCAGACTTGTACTGCCTTGACTTTGATGAAATTTGTCTCCGACCAAGGAGACCTTCACACCAACTGATATTCTAAACCTTCTCCGTGCTTCTCACTTTGTCTCTGATTATCCGACCCGATGGTCAAACCTCCCTACTAAAAATATATTTGAAAATTTCTCTCCTCTTTCCACTTCCTCGTGTTAATCTGAGAGAAAGCCAGTTTGCCTTGACATGGCTTTGCTCTCCCATAGCTTGATTATGAATTGCTATTATATCAGGAATATTGTACATTCTAGAGCATTTTGTTTGATCTTTTTATCTTGTTGCATATGTACTTAAGATGCATTGGCCGGATCAAAATTTGGTGTTTGCATTTAGGAGTTCAATTAGAGATCATTTAGCTTATTTACTGGTTATTTGATGAGCTTTTTAAATGATTATCTGATATATATCAGGTATTTGAACATGGGTCTGCAGCAGTTAAGGTGCCAAAGAGCATTTCCTGTGGTACAAATTTGTTGCTTATGGGTTTTCCTGAATGTGGAAGCTCATACTTTTTGCTGATGGAACTTGACAAAGATTTCAAACCTGTGTTCAAATTGCTAGAAAGTCAGTCAGATACACCAGAAAAAGCTCAATCTCTTGCTGATCTGAGTAACGTGGTTCGTGTAAAAACTGTTGACATTGGTAGGATGCAGATATGTGAGGACGAGCTCAATTTGAGTCTTCTCAACAGCAAGAAACTGCTATCAATTTTACCTAGTGATGGTGGCAGTCACCAAACATCTGAAAGTAGTCTCCTTGCGGATTTCAGCTTGGAAAGATCTATAGTTTCTTCCAGTGCGCCGTCAACATTTTGTTCTATTGTTGATGAAATATTCGAACTTGAGAAAGGGTCCTCTGTCCCTTCTTTCTCCGGTCAAATTCCCCCGTCAACATTTGGTGCTTCTCCTGCATCTCATTTGGGCTCTGGTGTTGCAAATTATCAGTGTCTTAAACTTGGAACACTGTCCCCTAAGTGGGATCGGGGAACAGGAAGCTACAGTAGCTCCATGTACAAGGGCGTGATACAGTCAGGTTCGGCTGGATCATTAGCCACGGCTCCAGGAAGGAGTCAAACTGTGAAAAAGTTGACTGCTTCAAAGTCTGAGCAAGATTTGACTTCTCTTAGATCACCTCATTCTGCAGGAGCTGGATCTTATACGTCATTGGATGAAGACCAGCTGACTGTATCTACAAACCGATCAGCTCGACTCCTATCTCCACCACAACGAGCTTGCCCTCCAGCATCTGCATTAAGTGGAAAAGCTAGTGCTCCAAGAAACTCTGCTGTGGGAACTGTACCGGTTGGTTTCAAGACTTCTGAGTCTAACTCATTGGTTTTATGTCCTGGATGTAAGTCAAATAACCTCTGAGTTTGTTGTTTATATCTCTTTACACCGTTGTGTATGTCACATCTATCTGTTATAGCTCTTACCATCCATTTTTTTAATGCTCAGTGGGCATGTTTATTTTTTATGCACGTGTCTCAAAATTGCATTCCCTTTTTTGCCAGCCCAAGAAATAGATTCCGCAACATGTGCACAGTCAGAGCAAGATGCAGCTTCCAGATATAACATTTTACCAAGGAAGCGTGCATTGTCAGATTTGTTGGATTCCCTTCCATCACTTCAAGCAATGGAGTCCAATGAAGGATCACATAAGCGAAGGAAACTTGTGGAGTCTGCTGGCACTCATCTACCTAAGTCACTGATGCTTATTTCTTCAGATATTTCTGGTAAAGCTGAAGAGTATAGCTATGGCAGTCTTATCGCTGAAGCTAATAAAGGGAATGCACCTTCTAGTATATATGTTTCTTCCCTTCTTCATGTAGTCAGGCATTGCTCACTTTGTATCAAACATGCCCGGCTTACGAGTCAGATGGAGGCACTTGAAATCCCATATGTCGAAGAAGTGGGTCTTAGAAGTGCATCCTCAAACTTATGGTTCCGAGTTCCATTTGCCAGAGATGACGCATGGCAGCATATATGCTTGCGGCTAGGTAGACCTGGAAGTATGTATTGGGATGTGAAAATTAATGACCAGCACTTCCAGGACTTGTGGGAGCTTCAGAAAGGAAGCAATAGTACTCCATGGGGTTCTGGTGTTCGGATTGCCAATACATCTGATGCAGACTCTCATATTCGTTATGATTCTGAAGGTGTTGTGTTGAGCTATTATTCAGTTAATGCTGATAGTATAAAGAAGTTAGTGGCTGATATCCAAAGGCTATCTAATGCTCGAACGTTTGCGCTTGGAATGCGAAAATTGCTTGGTGCTAGGGCTGATGAAAAGTTTGAAGATAGTAATGCAAATTCTGAAAATAAAGCGCCGGCTGCAATTAAAGGCGCTTCTGATGCAACTGATAGAATTTCCGAACAGATGAGAAAGCAATTCAGAATTGAGGCAGTAGGTCTGATGAGTCTGTGGTTCAGCTTCGGTTCTGGGGTACTTGCTCGCTTCGTGGTTGAATGGGAATCGGGTAAAGAGGGCTGCACAATGCATGTTTCACCTGATCAGCTTTGGCCACATACAAAGGTTTGCTTTCCATTTTATTACTATTACATGTTCTGTTTTTCTCCTGTCTTTTTTTTTTTCCTTGTCTGCAATACAATGAGCCTTAAAATGCATATGATTCTATAGTTGGAGTTTTCTTGAGAGCTTGAATCTATACTGTGTTGGTTATGTTATTGTGGTTTAAGCTTGGAATTCCTGTGAAATGTGGTGGCATTGCATTCTATCTTATTTTATCCTTTTGTCAGACTTCTCCATATTTTAAGCTCAAAACTTCCGTGGTGGTTCCAATTCATAATGACTTCTATTTTACTGTGGTTGACGAACTCACAGTTTCTTGAAGATTTCATCAATGGTGCTGAAGTTGCATCCCTTTTGGACTGCATCCGTCTCACTGCAGGACCATTGCATGCTCTTGCTGCTGCAACGCGGCCGGCACGAGCAGCTCCAGTTTCTGGTGTTCCTGGTGTTACAGCGCCTATGTCTTCTGTTGCAAAGCAGACTAGTTATGTTCCATCTTTACCAAGCAATGTAAACACTAGCATAAATCAGCCTGCACCCGGACCTGGGGTTAATCCGGTTTCTACTGTGGGTGCACTTGGCACGCACCATTCTAATGCTGCAATGTTGGCAGCTGCTGCGGCAGCTGCAGGAAGAGGTGGTCCTGGCATTGTTCCTAGCTCACTGTTGCCCATAGATGTCTCTGTGGTACTTCGTGGTCCGTACTGGATTCGCATCATTTATCGGAAAAAATTTGCTGTTGATATGAGGTGTTTTGCTGGAGATCAGGTTTGGTTGCAACCAGCAACACCGCCTAAAGGGGGGCCAGAAGTTGGAGGATCACTGCCATGTCCACAATTTCGACCTTTCATCATGGAACATGTTGCCCAGGAGCTGAATGGAATTGATTCTAACTTTACTGGTTCTCAACAAGTAGTTGGATTGACTAACTCAAATAGTTTAAATGCTGGTTCACAACTTCCAGCTGCAAATACGAACAGGACTAATCTCTCTATTTCTACTGGATTAGTTCGTCCGGCAAATGCTGTAACTGGTTTCAACCGTACTGCAAATGGCCTACCCACAGCATCGAACTTAGCAGTGGTGAATGCAGGGATGCCTTTGCGCAGACCACCTGGTACTGGTGTACCTGCTCATGTCAGAGGAGAACTAAATACTGCAATTATTGGACTTGGTGATGATGGAGGGTATGGTGGTGGATGGGTTCCTCTTGTTGCTCTCAAGAAAGTTCTCAGAGGCATTCTAAAATACCTTGGGGTGCTGTGGCTCTTTGCTCAGTTACCGGACCTTCTGAAGGAGATTTTGGGATCAATTCTGAAGGATAATGAAGGTGCATTGTTGAATTTGGATCAGGAGCAGCCAGCCTTACGCTTTTTTGTGGGGTAAGGTTCCAATCATTCTGTATTTTATTTAGTCCCTGTCCAATTCTCCTGCTGACTGCTTAGTAGTGTAGAGAACTTGGGAATGGAAGAGGACCTTAAAACTTGGGAATGGATTTACTAATTTTATGTTGTCCATAATAGATGTCACTTTTGTTGCGTTGAGAAAAATTCTTGGCTTGGGTGCAGTGTCTTATACGCTGGAAACAATCTAGGGATATTAATATTTCTGCGAGGTTGTGAGAAATATGGGGCGTAATTGGACATAGAACTCCACATTCTTGTAATTTTTCACATGCAAGTTTAGTTGGAGTGTGTTAGTAGAGGTCAAGAAATGATTCTACAAATTAAATATCCGAATCTTTTGCGGGTTTATTTTTATCGTGGCTTCATGCTCTTTCTAATGTTATATTTTAGGAGTCCGGCGAGTTTACTGTGAAAGAAGAGTATGGGTACAATGTTCATACCGTGTTTCTTTTTGGTTTTTGTGCTCTTGGCTTTTCCATGTAGAACCATATGTCCTGGCCGAACTCCGTCTAGCCCCAGTTTATAATTTCTCACCTGAGAGTTTTGTCCATTTTAGTTTCACATAATTTCGTTTAGTATACTGTATTTGATGTACAACTTGATCTGCTTAGCATCTAAACAATCTAACCTGTTAACACTCTGTATCTGTTGGCTAGAAAGCTTGGTGCTTTTTAAATGTATAATCTGAATAATTATATCCCATCTTTGAAATATCTTTGTGATGTTTTTGCTGGTGAACTTTTATGTCTAGAAAACTTACTGATGCTTTAATATATTCTACTGACAATCGCTTGGGTGTTAGCTAGTTTATATGGTTCTTTTGGGCATGTATTATTTTTGTGATCTTGAGTTCCTATTCTGAAAGGAGTTGTTGCCGCAGGGGCTATGTATTTGCTGTTAGTGTGCATAGGGTTCAGCTTCTCCTGCAAGTTATTAGTGTCAAGAGGTTTCATCAGTCGCAACAGCAGCAGCAGCAAAATCCCGGAAGTGCCCAAGAGGAATTAACACAAGTGGAAATAGGAGAAATATGTGATTACTTCAGCCGTCGTGTTGCATCAGAGCCATATGACGCTTCTCGTGTTGCATCATTCATTACACTTTTGACGTTACCTATTTCAGTTTTGAGAGAATTCCTGAAACTCATTGCATGGAAGAAAGGGTTGTCTCAAGTGCAAGGGGGCGATATGGTCCCTACACAAAAATCCCGTATTGAATTGTGTCTTGAGAATCATGCTGGATGTAGTATTGATGGTAGCTCAGAAAATACATCTGCTTCCAAAAGCAACATTCACTATGATCGGGCTCATAATTCTGTTGATTTTGCGCTGACGGTTGTTCTTGATCATGCACACATACCTCATATTAACGCTGCTGGTGGTGCTGCGTGGTTGCCTTACTGTGTGTCTGTCAGGTTGAGATATGCGTTTGGTGAGAACCCGAATGTATTGTTTCTGGGAATGGAGGGAAGCCATGGTGGACGAGCATGCTGGCTGAGGGTTGATGACTGGGAAAGATGCAAACAAAGGGTGGCTCGAACAGTAGAAGTGAATGGGAATTCTGCTGGTGATGCCAATCAGGGAAGGTTAAGGGTTGTAGCAGACAGTGTTCAGAGAACACTGCATGCGTACCTTCAGGGGCTGAGGGATGGTGGTGGGGTTGCTGCAGGCATTGGATCGTGAAACAGATATTACAAAGAAGTAGCTCTAAACAGTATGTATACGTAGTGCTGACTGTCCTGAAAAAATCCCCAGCAGATGTAACCGGAAGAACCAGCAACTGCTAATTAGCACGTGAGCTCACCAGTTGGGATTTAGCTGGGATGTAAAGTAGGTTTCTTTTTCTGGGTATATGCGGGCTTGCAGTGGCTAACAGCCGATGAGGAGAGCTCAATGGGAGCTAGAGCACCACTCTCAGCTTCTGTCTGATTGAAATCATCGAAAAGCCTGCAATGAGGTTATCCCCTTGTACAGGTAACATAGATCGATACAAATCTTGCTTGGAATAGTACGGATCTTTGATGATCTAGAAAGATCTTTTCTGGATAGTCAAACAAGATAAGCTTGATCGCTATTAGAAGGAATCTGCATATCCCTTACTGTTGTAAATTGTGGCATGTGAAGGACCATTTATTTTCCTTCTGAAATCTTGTAAGTAGCAATTTGTTTCTCGTTGATCTATGCATTGCCAATTTCTTTTTTTCTTTTAGGGTTTTTTTTTTGGTTTTGTTTGGGGTTTTGGGGGGAGGGGATGGGGGTTGTAAAATTTTGTAACATTTTGCCTATTGTGATACTGCTCTGGAGCGCATAATGAGGCAATACCAGCAACACTGGAAGCCAACATAGTGTTTCTCTATTGTAACAGCAAATTTACACAATTATAGACTTCTTTTTCCCTTTATGGTACGGAATTCATACAGACAGTTGTAATTAGTTTGGAGGTGAGGGGTAGTAGTTTTTGTTTGATTGTAGAAAAGATAATTTATTTGGTAGGCTTTATTTATAGACTTGGGTGAATGAAAAAAATGAGTTTGCTGGTTCATGTGTGTAAAAGTAGTTTGAGTTGAAGGATTGGTTGTGTATAATCTGCATGATTTAAAAGTGCAACTGTCTGTGCTAAATTGACCAAGCAATAAGCAAGGGACATGGACCTATAATAAGGCTGTATTGTGGTCGGGGTCTGGACCAAACGGGCCACTTAGGCGGGCCTGGCTGAGGCGGTCCCGAGTCAAACGGTCCCGAGACTGACGGGCCAAATGAGTGGAATCGGCCCACTGTGGTCCTAGGCCCAAATGGTCTCGGGCTAAATGGGTCGGGCCCGCAGGCCTAAACGAGCTTTTTCGTTCCGGGCTATTTTTTTTAAAAAACTTTTATTTAGGGAAATTTCTTGTAAACTATATATGTATATACTAATATAAATTGCTTATATATATCTATATAAATATATATAGTATATATAGTATGTATATATAATTATATATTGTCTTATATAATAGTTTTATATATATATATATATATATATATATATATATATATA
>MCJB01042800.1:32098-43146 GCA_002018475.1 Nicotiana obtusifolia
TGGTGGTGGAAAAGAAGCTTGTTCATCACCGCTTCCGGGCGAAGCAGCATCCTGCGCAAGTTCCGCTAGCAATTCTTCATAAGTTTCGTCTATCTCCAGTTGTGATTCTGCAAGTCCAAAATTTCTTCTTTCCGAACAGATTCAATCTCTGAAGAGTACTGATTTTTCCAAGCTCTCCCTCATAGACGCTCTATGATCACCGATTTAAAGTCTCGCTTGACTGAAAGCGCTCTCCGATGCCGCTGTTGAAGCTTGAACACTTAAAATATCTCGAGCCATCCTTGAAAGAACTGGATAGTGTTTTTGTTTGTCCTTCCACCATTCCAAAACATCGAAGGAGCTGTCGGGATTCTCTGATTCAAGTCCCTGCAACAAATAAACTTGAAGCTCATTTAGTTGTAAACTATCACCAATATTATCACCTTGAGAACCCCTGAACTCCGTCCAAGAACTAAGGGCTTTTAGGCCTGCAGTTCTTTTAGATGATTGCGAACTAGACGAAGTAGGAGTTGGAATATTTGGTCTAGCATGATCTAAGGCAAGTTGATAAGCATTATAAATTGTTTGAGCATTTATTTTAATTGAGGCTTTTGCATCCAAGTGTAGGAAATTCCTCAGCTGAAAGTGACAAAGCGTTATAAATTTTTGAATACCAAAAGTGAGGACCTCCTAATTTCATTGTAGGATTTAACACTGCAGCAACACCAAAAATAGGGGGGATAGGGAAAAAATATTTTTTAAACTTAGCTTTCATAGAATTAATAGCTTGTTGATAAATTACCCCACCCTCTGAAAATGAGTAAATAAATCTGCAAGTGCTGCAATATAAACTAAACATTTAGAATTAGCAGGATAATATTGCCCAGATAATTCATTTGTAGCAACATAAAATTGTTCTAAAAAGTCTACAAGCATTTTAACATTAGTCCAATCTTGATTTGTAAGGTGCTCATCATCATCATCATCACCTACACGAGCATTATACGTTGTGCTTATTGGGTTTCTATATTAATATGCAACAACTAAACTTTCATACATGTAATTCCATCTAGTCGGACAAGGTTTAGGAACCTTTCTTTCTCTAAGGCCAAATTCATCACATTTTTGAAAATAGTCTCTAAGTCTACTTCTACGGTTTGAATAAAAAAGCCAATTAAGAGCCATTTTAACCTTTTCAATTTCTACATTTAAAACTTGCATACCATCACCGACGATTAAATGGTAAATATGACAATACATCTAACATGAAAAATATTAATGCAGGATTTAGTGTAGTTGTAAGCAAGCCTATAACATTAGTGTTACTAGAAGCATTATCCATTGAAACCGACATTATTTTATCTCTAATGCAAAAATATCTACAAATATCTGCAACTGTGTTAGCAATAAACTTACCTGTGTGGTGTGAATTAATTATTCTATAAGCAATAATGCGCTTTTGCATTATCCACTCCTCATCTATCCAATGACTTGTAATAGTTAGATAATCACAGTCATTACCACTTCTACCAATATCGGTAGTAATAGCAATGCGACAATCTATATGAGTAAATAAATAGCGCAAATATTGTTCATATTCATGTTTATATTTATAAAGATCGCTCTTTACGGTTGCGCGATGCCATCCTTTATAAGTAGAATTAAAAACTCTTTTAATATAATGCACAAAATGATGGTTAGAAGGAAAACTATAGGGTAAGCACATAACAATAATCATTTTTGCCAATTCTTCATGATCTTTATTTGGATCATAATATAAAATTTCACCGGTAACAATGTTAATTCCCGGTTGAACTAGATTTGAACCTGTACTAGGGTTAACTGTAGTATCTACACTTGTCCCCTCTTTCGCAACTTTCATTTGTAAATATCTAGCTTTATCTCTAGGGTGTTTCAATATGTGTCTAGTCAAACTACCCGTACCGCTACGATTGTCAGTATATTTATGAGCCATCAAAGACCCACAAGTTTTACACTTAGCCTTATTTTGTTCTCTTAGTTGAATAAAAAAAGTGCCAAACAAGAAATGTTTCGGGCCGTTTAGAAGGTTTTCTATTAAAAGTAGGGGTTACTACAGGAGGGTCAGGCGGGGCATCAGTTGGGTTATTAACAGGACTAGTAGGTGGATCATCTAAATCCGGCTGCATTTCATCTAAATCATCATTTTCCTCATCATTTTCAAAGATAGTTTGATTAGGATAAAGAGCATTCATAACTTCTTCATTTAATTGTTATCACTATCAAGAATAATAGGTGGAGGAGGACGGGTAACAGGGGGAAGAGTAGTAGCTTGGCGACTAGATTCACTAATTTTAGATTTTCCCTTACCCTTACCCTTACCACCAAATATTTTTTCAAACAAAAGTCCATATTAATTATAATTATACTAAATAAAACAAACAAAACTATAATATTAAAATTTAAGAGTTGGAACGAATTTACCGAATTGACGAACAACTTCTTGAAAATTGAATATCGTCGAAGACTTGAAGACTTGAATACTTCTATTCACCAACTTCACAATTTTTTACGAAATTGCAATAATAAAGTAAGCAATTATGGAAGAAAATTAGAGAGAGATTGATGAATTTGTGAGTAAAAATAAAAGAATGAGGGGTTATTTATAGAGAATAAGGAAAAAGTGTATTTATAAAAAGTTTGGGTTAAAACAAAGTTTGGGGGCCAAATGGCTATTTTTTAAACTTCCAAACGGCTGAAAATTAAAGGCCAATGGCTAGATTTAAAAAATCTGACCGTTGGCCCTTTTGTTTAAAAAAAAAAATTTTAAAAAATAGCCGTTGGGGCCCGTTTGGCCCAGTTGAACCGGTCCGAGCTCACGGGCTATTTGGTCAGGACCGGCCCGCTATGGGCTTTTGCACCACTAAAAACCGGCCCGTTTGAACCGGCCCATTTGGCACGCGGGCCCGAGCCGGTCCCGGGCTAGACCCGGCCCACAATACACCCTTACCAATAAAGTGAGAAAAGCCATGTTGGTGTATTTTTAACACAGTACTGGAGTTTTTTTGTCTCTATTTCCTTTCAAATTATTTCACACAGGGTAAAGATCTAAAGATGAAATAATCGCAACATTTTTTGACTACCAAATTTAAAGTGAAAATAGCACGAGCTAATCAGTTTTTGTACTGGTAATTGAAAAATAGGCAGCAGATTGTAAAGTCATTGAGAAATAATTATTATTTTACTGAAACACGGAAAGTTCCAGCATATTATATTGGACCTGGAACTCCAGCACACGAAAAGTTTTAGCATAATATGCTGGATTATGAAGCTCCTGCATATAAACTTCCCGCATATTATGTTGGAACTCCAGCATATTATGAAATCCAGCACATTATGCTGGAATATCATGTGTAAAAAACTCGAACTCCAGCATATTATGCTGGAATATTTTCGGATTTTTAAGGGTGTTTTTGTTCAGATTTTATCTTTACATGAAAAAGTGACTAAATTTCAATTACTTTTGAAACTCATTTTTCAATTACGAGCTGTAAATCTAACTAATTTTAACTTTTTCCCCAAAATTTAAATGCTGAACGCATTCAAAAGTAAAAGTAATATGCACTAATCTAAAGTTCTTGAAAATTAAATACCAAACATCAATATAAACTCCTAACACGTTTTAACAACAAAGGAAGAAGTAATACAAATAGCAAGCTGGTCATCTAGAAATAAAAAAAAATTATTAAAATGTTGACATCGGAGAGTTGACTTCAATAGCTATATACGGTAAAATATGTTATGATACCTGGCCGCTTAGGAGAATGACATGTGGAACTTAAGGCGGAGATAGTTATAACCGAAGGCAGTTATCCCGTTTGTCACGGGAAATAATGATACTCGTAAAGATGCAATAAATACCCTTTGACCGGTAGCATTTAATGGAGAATATTCCACAACATTTAGTGTGCTGCCCGTTACAGAGAATTTGTCATTTATGCTCGCCGTTACACATTCATCAATGACCCTCATAATTGATATTAAAGAAGGCCACGATCTAGGACCTTGTTCCCCAAGCATAGCTATAAATAGTGAGCTTTGTTATCATTATAAAGGACACGACTTTACTGGCAAATTTACGCTATAATCGATGAAAAGCTTTATATAATTTTATTTTCTTGTTCCTTATTTTCATCACTGTTGTGCCCGGAAGCTTTGCCCCTGGAATTGCTATTTTTCGTGATTTTACCTTCATTTCAAGGCTAAGCATTGCATATTTCTTTAATTATTTTATTATTTCAGGATCAAATTAATTCACTTGTTTAGAAACCACGTATAAATTCAACTGTACCGTTTTACAGGTAAATAGTTTGGCGCTGTGTAATTAAGTTGATCCTTGCCTCTTTTACTAATGCGTTTTGATCATTTGTCTTAGAAAGAAATCATAAGAAATGACAGATAATGGTGTTAACAACACACATAATCCTGAGGTTCAAGGAGACCAGCCTCATCTCGAGGATTCAATCAGTGACATCCACAATGAGGGGAACGATGCCACGCCGGTCCACGACAGGAGGTACCCATGACATGTTTGGGAGGCAACTCCCGATGACGCTGAAGAGAAGCATGTTGTTGATGCGGTAAGAGTCCTACAAGAGCAACAAGGGTTCATTCTAGGCCACTCACACGGCAGGATAAGGTTATGACGGAGTTGAAGCAGGCATTATCAGGGGCTTCCAATAACACGAATAGCCAGTTCCTCCCGGCGCTCCGGAAGGTTGACAACAATACCTTGAGGGGCGAGGTTGGTTCCGATAGGGTTGGGGGGAGTGGATCTGGCCCCAGTAATGAAAATGATCCCTTCAAAATGAACTCTTATTATTTATGAGAGAAGTGAACGNTAGATTTTTTCCTATATATATGTGTGTTGAGGCACTGGTTCAAGGGTTGGAAAAAAGAGAAAAAGGGCTGTAAACAAGAAATACAAAGGCAATATATTGATCTACCTAGTCTTGCAATCATAATCTTTCTCAAATATTGTATCCTCTCTATCTTATCATATATTTGTCTTCAATCGAGTTCGTCACTTACTTATCGTTTCCCACGCTCAAAATTCAATTGATTTGTTTCCAATTTTTGGGGCAAACAAAAGTATTTCTTGTTATCCTACTTTTGAGTTGATATCAAAAATTTCAATACAATATTTTCATTCTTTGTTCGCAGATTTCATTGATCAAAGAGTTGATAGCAAGGATCCGTCTCGGTGTGGATATGCATAGAATCTTCGCACTACCGAAGAAAATTCTAAAACGAGACTCTTTTCACCAGGTACGTCTTAGATCCGATCTTTGATATATAAATAAATTTTAAACATAAAAAAATCTGTCTAAAATTATTATTGTCTTCCGCTGCGTGTTATGAACATCTATATACAATGCTTCAATGTTAGCAAATATATTAAAAAAAATTGGCTCCCTAGCCAACCCTGAGAGGATCAATAGCAGATGTCTACACTATTTTTCCATTTAGTTACCCAAATTCTCAATTTATGATCGAAAATGGAACAACTTTACACTGACTTTCTCTCTATTGTACGATTGCCAGCAATTAATTTTGTTTAAATTACTTTTCTCATACGATAAAAAAAGGCATATAATTCTTTCCTTGGTCCAACGGGTTTACAAGTCAAACCGGCTCACCTATGAATTTGTCAGTCAATGATAGAAGAGAGTAAACAGGTTATTGGTCAACTGTATGCTTGCTATGGAGTTTGAATTAACCGAGAAAGAAGCATTATTATCAGGTTGACAATTCCGACAGACCAGGCATTAATCACACCATAACCTGTTATTCTAATTAGATTCATAGAATATTCAAAAACTCAATTTCGGACTGTTCTTGCTGTCGAAAATCAAAACCAAGCTTCACTTCTAATTCACATTTCACACAAGCTTCATGGCTCATTGTCTTGTCATGGTTCTTCTAGAAATGAAATTTACTTATCAAGTATTCATATCAGATTATATTAATTTACTATGATTAAGTGATATTAAGATGAGAATGTATATTAATTAACACTAATTTAAAAATAATTATGATCGTGTAAATATGTGACATGTATTTGATGAGTTGGTGTAAATACCAGATGCGAATTAATATTTATCACTCTTCCATCGCTTCCAGCAATAATTCGTCTAAAAAACAAGCTTGTTCTTTAAATGTCCTTAATGTCTAAGAATGTTTAAACGACGCGACAATATAATCGATTGAAAGCCAGGTTGTGTATCCGAGACACTATAACGGTTGAGATATAGGCTGTACCACCAATGCACCAACTATAGAGTATATGCCTGGTAATATAAATTGGGGAATTTGGGACCCCAAATAGAAAGGAATACTACTTTTTCGTTTTCTTTAAGTAATGGGGACAAGCTAAGACAGGCTATCTTGGAAAGAGACTGTAATCAGCGGTAGAATTTGAACGAAATATAAACACGTTTATTAATTGGCTGTATTTTGAATAAAGTATTGGCTGTACTTTGAACAGATATTGCTCAGATATGTTTAATAGGGCATTATATATCGTGCCTGCATTATAGCACGCTAACTACTATTTAGAGCACCTCTTAATACGGCCACCAACTCATATGTTTATAATATAGGATAAAATATATTATATTAAATGATCGCATAAGGAAGTGGCACATAGAGCCGAACACAGAAAATAGTTGAAATCGAAGCCAATTATTTTGTATGTTATCAAAGAGAATAATACTCAAAAAGATGAAATAAATGCTTGCCGCACGGTAACATTTAATGAAGAATGTTCTACAGCATTAAGTACACTGCCTGTTACAAAGAATATGGCATTCATGCCCGCCGTTACACATTCTTCAATAGCCCTCATACTTGACATAAAAGAAGGGTTTGATCCTAGGACTTTTTTCCTTAGGTGCAACTATAAATAGTGAGCTCTATTATCATTGTAAGACACAAACTTACTGGCAAATATACGCTACACTCTATTCAAAACTTAATATAATCTTATCTTCTTACTTTTTGATTTCATTGTTGTTGTGCCCGGAAGCCCTGCTCCCGAAAGTATTATTTCTGCTATTTCGTCTCCATCTCAAGGCTAAGTATTGCATATTTACATAATTCATTCTATTATTTTAGGTTCAACTTTACTTTTCTATAAACCACATATAAATTCAACTACACCGTTTTGAGGATAAATAGTTCGGCGCTCACCGTAGGTACTAGACAGTTGTGTAATTAAGTTGGTCCTTGCCTCTTTTATTAACGCGTTTTAATTATTTGTTCTTAGCAAAAACTCACAGAAAAAGGCAGATAATGGTGTTAACAACACACAGAATCTTGAGGCCCAAGGAAACCAGCCTTAGCACGAGGATTCAATCGGTGATACCCGTAGTAAGGGGAACGATGTCACACCAGTCCACCGCTGGTGGCACCCACGACACATTCGGGAGGTGACTCCTGATTATGCTGAAGAGGAGCATGTCGTTGAAGCGATAAGGGTCCTGCAGGAGCAACAAGAGGTCATTCTAGATCATATCACACGACAGGATAAGTTATGACAGAACTAAAGCAGGAGTTATCGGGTGCTTCTAATAACGTAAACGGACGAGGTCCAGTTCCACCCGGTGCTCCCGCAAATCAAACAACATAGAGGGTCGACAATACACACCCCGAGGAGTGAGGTCGGCTTCGATGAGGCCGGAGTAGCGGATCCGATCACAACAACGAGAGCGATCCCTTCAAAAGCGAACTCATACGGTTCATGAAGGAAGTGAACGCCCGCATGAACCAAATCCAGGGTGCACCACAGGTGCTGAAAGGACTGGACTCAAAGAACTATACTCAATTGCTGTGCAAACCGAGTGCGGCCCCAGAATTGATCCCGAAGCGGTTAAAAATGCCTGACGTGCCGAAATATGATAGGACTTTTGACCCTCAAGAGCATATTACCACCTATACAATGGCGATAATGGAGAACGATTTAGTTCCCCATGAGATCGAATCAGTTTTGCTGAAAAAATTCGGAGAGACTCTTACGAGGAGAGCCTTGACGTCCTATTCGTTGTTCTCCGAGCATTTCATATAATCCTTTGAGATGCTCGCGGATTATATCATAAAGGCCTATGTCGAGGCCAGAAAGGTACAGGCCCCGAAATTCGACATATTTAGAATTGCACAAGGAGAGTCCGAGTTGCTGCGAGAATTCGTAACCTGATTCCAAAAGGAAAGGATGTTCCTCCCGGCTGTTCCGGATGAATGGGCAACTGAAGTATTCACCAAGGATTTGAATCCTAGAAATTCCGATGCTTCCCAAAAATTGAAGGAAAACTTGCTTGAGTTCCAAACGACGACTTGGGCGGATGTTCATAACCGGTATGAGTAAAAGATAAGAATTGAGGAAAATCAGCTCCGCTTCCCAGCATCGGTTA
This sequence comes from Nicotiana obtusifolia, assembly GCA_002018475.1. Taxonomy (NCBI): domain Eukaryota; kingdom Viridiplantae; phylum Streptophyta; class Magnoliopsida; order Solanales; family Solanaceae; genus Nicotiana; species Nicotiana obtusifolia. The sequence continues at coordinate 40,525 of MCJB01042800.1, forward strand.
AAGGTTGGGAGAAGAATAAAGAGAAATCAAAAGACGATTTTCGCACAGATAGACGATCTTTGAGGGGCCAATTTTTGCGCTATGAACGGGCCGAAGGACGCGACAGAGGTTTTCGGTCGGCAAACAGGTTCGTTATCGATAAAAGAATTGATCGCGGCCGGAACAACAGATCATTACAGAACAAGGAAGCGTCAAGTTCTCGAGATCCTTCCTACCCCAAAATATCAAAATACAACTTCAACGTCAGTGTAGTAGAGTTGGTATCGGCTATGAGGAACATTAAATAACCACGGTTTCCGAAGCCAATGAGGTCCGATATCAGCCAGAGGGACCCTAATATATGGTGTGAATATCACGGGATGAATGGCCACCGGACTGGGGACTGCCGACATTTGCGTGAAGAGGTGGCGACACTATTGAAAAATGGCAATCTCAGGCAATTCTTAAGTGACCGGGCCAAAAATAATTACGGTCGCTACCATGATAATGCGAAGCCCTCAAAAGCAGGAGAAAATCCCCCGTGCCAGACGATTAACATGATTTTTTGGGGGAATGAGATTAACGGTGTTACCTCTCAGCAGCAAAAAAGACAAAGGTATCAATAACTCACATCAAGAGGCTCCGGGAAGTCACTGAAGACGACATCACTTTCACGGAGGAAGATACAGATGGATTGTTGCTACCGCACAATGATGCATTGGTAATTTCTTTAAATGTATTAGATTTTAAAATCAAATGTGTTCTGGTGGATCCAGGGAGCTCGGGCGATATTATACAATGGAGGGTATTGGAACAAGCCAAACTTACCAGAAGCATCATTCCGGCCACAAAGATCTTCGCCGGGTTCAACCTCGCAAGCGTGACAACTCGAGGAGAGATCCTGCTGCTCATAAATGTCGGAAGGGTAATGAAGACGACCCTTTTCGAGGTTGTGGATAGTGATATGGGCTCCAGCATTATCCTGAGAAGGTCGTGGTTGCACGAAATGAATGTTGTACCATCTACATATCATTAGTTACTGAAATTCCCAACTCCCGAAAGATTAAATAGATACAAGGCGTTCAACCGGCAATGAGGGAGATGAATGAGATTTCGGTCTCCAGCTGCAAAGGGAAGGAGCATGCGGCATATCAATTATAGGAACCGGCGCCTGCTCCCGAGTCAACTGACGTCAACAAGGGGAAAGGGGCCTCGGAATCTTATCAGGTGCCAAGATATTTTCAGGTTTCCTGAAGAGACGGACACAATGAAGTCCACAGCGGAAGAGCTTGAGCAAGTTACATTGTTTGAGAAGTTCTTGGAGAGGAAATTCCATTTGGGGACATGACTGCACCCCAAGCTCAGGTCTGGGTTTATTGAATTTCTTAAATTTAATGCCGATTGTGTTTGCGCGGTCGCATGCAGATATGACAAGTATCCCAGCGGAAGTGTTCGTACACAAGCTAATCTTGGATCCCAGCATCCCTCCGGTAAGATAAAACAAACATCCTATTACCTAGGCTAGAAATAAATTCGTCAAAGAAGAGGTAACTCGCTTACTTGATATCGGTTCGATCCGAGAGGTAAATTATCCAGACTGGCTAGCTAACATAGTAGTAGTTCCTAAGAAAAATGATAAATTTTGCATGTGCATAGACTATAAGGACTTGAATAAGGTGTGCCCAAAGGTCTCGTTCCCACTACCAAACATTGATCAAATGATTGATGCAACAGCCGGGTACGAGTTAATGAGTTTCCTTGATACTTACTTCGGGTACAACTAAATTAAGATGAACCTAGAGGATCATGAAAAAACTTCGTTCATCATCCATGCTAGATAGCAGTGTATGGTCGCCTCGCTTGCTGAAGTTAATCATTCCCCCACGGAAAATTTTGGGGGAATAGAGGTTCATCACTCGAGCTAAGAATAGCTCTTATCCTGTCTCCTGGCTGTTACAACTCGTAAAATACGTACATTTAATTATGCCAAAGGGAAGTTTACGTAAAAGGAACTAAGAACCCGGAAAATGGTTTAAAGTTAAGAAAAAGAACAAAAGTATCAAAATGCGGACCGCCTAACACAAATGCAAACTGCAGAAGTGACATGTTCCATCGCAGAATGGAACAGAGTGCTGGGCTGAAGTTATGTCGAAAATGCGGTCAGTATGCGGACCGCATAACTAAAATGCGGACCGCAAATGCGACATGATCCGCCGCAGAATGGAACAGAGAACCTGGGCTGAAACCATGCCCAATATGCGACGCATATGCGAACCGTAGAACATATATGCGAACCGCATATCCGACACCCTCCATCGCATAATGAGACAGAAACTTGGGGTGAAATCAAGGTCAGAAATGCGACCAGAATGCGATCGCATTGTTGAAAATGCGAACCGCATTCTGGCCCTTCTGTGTCGCATAGTGCAACAGATTTTTAAGGTAAGATCTGTGACCAAAATGCGAACCGCATACCCCGTCTGCGGTGGGTATGCGATCGCAGATCTGACACTTTTCAGGTACATGTGCCACTTACTCCTAGGCCTATAAAAGGGAGCCAAAACCCGTTCCTTCTTCATTTTTATGAAACAAATACTCAGTAGAAAGCCCTCAAACGACCCCTCTCAAAGCTCTCACAACTGA
>MCJB01042800.1:52007-67634 GCA_002018475.1 Nicotiana obtusifolia
AAAAAAAAAAAAAAAAACAAAAAAAAACGCCAACCTCACCTTTTGTTTCTCTAAGGGGAATTGTGAACTATTATTGGGCTGCTCTAGTACGAAGTAGGAAAAAATATTCTTTTACGACCCAAAAATGGATCTTTGGACTTCGATAAGCAGTCTCACCATCTGGCGCATAAAAGTAAAAAGTTGGCCCATTCCTTACCGAACCTGTTTCCCACACACACTCACACACAAACCCCCTCCTTCCACCAACCCACTTCTTGCATTAATTGTGACATGGACCGAGTTCTCCTCTATTTTTTGTGAAACTTATTCTCCTTTGATGGAAATATACCTCTATATCCTCATAGAAAAAAGTGTTTACCTTAAAAGACGGATAACAATTGAATTTATTTGTAGTTTTAAGAATATGTTGATTAATTCAATATAAGTGATTAATGATGTTAGATTAAGCAAATGAAAACCGTAATAAAGGACCAAACCAATGATAAGGGTGATTCCGAGCTCGTTTGGTGGCTTGATGAGAATCCTGCCCTCGATTCCAAGCTTGTACTTATGAAGAACTTAAGCACAAAAATAAGAAATTTGAACAACCAGGAGAATTGAAATAAATTGCCTTGATATGCATGTTACAATTTGTCTCATGAATAATAAGCTTTCCCCTTTATATAGTAGGGGAGTTTTACCCTAAGTACAATTCTAAGAAAGGTAAAAATCTTATGTTTCACTAATCACTGATTTTCTGCAGATAAGGGCCGAGATTCACGCCGTGATATCCGGTTGGGCACGGACAGTGCGGCCCTTTGTTAGTCGTGTGCAGCTATTTGGCAATGCTCTCCGAAGTCTACCTCCTCGAACCGGACCCGGAGAATATGGCCCCGATATCCCCGAGGGCAGGTGTTATCCCCGATATGAGGGGCTCTTCGCTCTGACTCCGATTCATTACAGTCACGTTCCAGCTCCGTTTAACTCACCGAAAAATCGAGCCATTCAGTGGGCTTGGTTCTACCTGTGTACAGACAGTCCGCTTGTTTCTCAGAGGCTAGGCTTGCCGAAACGATGGGAAACGAGAGATGATTCTGGTACCTTCCATCATACGTTACGACGAGGGAGCCGAAATGTCCTATCAATCGCGTCGTTCTGACTTCGGACACGTGTCGTTCACCGACAGATTGCCTTCGAATGCGAAATGTCGACTGTTTCCCTCTAAAAGCCTTCTTCCTTTGTCATTTTCTACTTTTCAACCAAACCGCTATCTTCGAGCTTTCCAGCCATTATCAAAACATTCTTCAAATCTTCATATCTTCATCCTTGTTCTTCAATCTCCATAGCAATCTCTAGATTTCTGCTCAAATTTTTCTTCAAATCTTCATACTCTGCTCTTCATCTTCAAAACCTGTTTTTCCAAAACTTTGCGTTCTTTTCTCAAATTTTCAAATACCCCCAGATGACAATGGACAATACATCGAAAACCGTTCCTCAACAAGTTGCCTCTTCATCTGTTCAACCGGTCGCTAGTACTGAAGCGGTCGTCCCTGAGGTGGTTGCCTCAAAATGACCTCCCCCGTTGTGGCTACTAACGAATCGGCCCCCGAGCCTTCCTTGACGGCGTTCATTCCTGGGGGCTGCTCAATTGCAGATGACTTTATAGTCAAGAAGCCCTCGCGCAAACAGGACCAAGGTGAAGGAGTATTGAGGTACATATGTTCCGTGACTGAGAATGTTCTTCCCATAGTTCGTAAGTATTGCAATTGGGAAGGCAAGAACATAGTAGTTCCTGGGATCAAGGAGGTCGTCACTACCCACGTGGAGGGGTACTTAAGTGTTTACACTTATCCCTTCACACTGGGCCCAATAGACCCGATCGTCCTAGACTTTTGCAAAGGTACGAGGTGTGCCTCAGGCAAATCCACCCATCGGGTGGAGGATCGTGACCCTTTTCCGCTACTTCGTGAACAAGACCTAATCTCGTCTATTCACGGTCAATCACCTGCTTCGATTATACCATCCCTTGATGTTCCTAGGGGGACTGATCAAGCTTACTTGCAAGGCCAGCAAGGCTCCCTTTTTCAGTATCGACGAAGACCGAGACCGGGGCTGTAGGGGCGTTTTGTCCGGATGAAGACCGAGGATTTGATCCCCCCGGAATACATGCCATTTCCTGAGAAGTGGAATGCGTCTCGTAAGTTCAACTCCTTCTTTCAACATCAAAAATTCTTCTTCTTTTATTTCTATCTTCTCATTCATGCTTTTGGTTGTGCAGCTGTTGCCCGGGTTTCGCATGCTGTTGCCTTTGTTTCAAATGCGTCCCCCGATTAAAGGCAACAGCATTTGAAACAACATCCGTGCCATGCTGTTGCCTTTGTTTCAAAAGTCCTCTCATATGTCGTACTTCGATCTCACATGGCGCGGACTTTTAAAAGGCCGATGAGAGGCCCGTTCTCATGGTAAGGTCTCTTTCCGAGTAGCCAACACTATGTCTTCACCTTTTATTTTACTAACTCCTTTTCTCTTTTGTTGTTGCAGGTTTGTCTAAGACAACTGGACTTAGGCCTTCGGTAGGGGATGAAGATGTGCCCCCGTCCATTGATCCCTCCGTTGCTGCAACGGAGGGAAAAAAGAAGAGTAAAAGAAAACCCTCGGGCTCCCCGGGTTTCGAGATGAAGAAACCGAAGAAGCAGGTGCTCCGTAAGCTCAGGAGGATGAATCTATTTTTGTAACCCATGAGACAATCTATCCCGAGGACTAGGATGCATCCGAGGGGGAGACTCGCGAGATCGACCCCCGTCAAACTCAAAAGACCGACGCAGATATTCGGGGTGAAACTTCCCAGGATGCCGGCTTTGCTCAACAAGAAGTGCCCAGCGTAATCGAGATCTCGGGGATGCCCTCCTATACTGAGTCTATGCTTGAGGAGGACCAAATGAGAAAGGAGAAACCCAATGAGGGGGGCCAGGGTGCAGAAGATCCCCTTTACTCCTTTTTCGATAGAGTGGACTCGTCCTCTTTGGAAAACTTCTCCTATCTGGATGACATGGAAGTTCCAAAGAAAGAAACTTTCTCGAAAGCTGGGGGACTGAGCTCAAGCCCGAAATTAGTCAATCAGTTCCCCGCTCCGAGCGTGCACCCTGGCTGCAAGAGGTCGATTATACTGTTCATTCCGGAAGATGCCCTGGTTGTCTCCGCTCCCGTGGGGGTAGCTAGCTACCTCCGATGCCTGGTGACCGAGGAGGACCAGACAAAAATGAATGTGGTGAACGTGCCATGTCTTTTCAATGAGGCGCAACAGGTGCTGAACCGGGTAAGGCATCTTCTTCTTTCTTCTATCTATTGTTATCTGTGTTTGATGTTTCTCACGTTATCTTTGTCTTTTTGCAGGCCTCAGTACTTCATCATGAGATTTTCCTCCGATATCGAGTTTCAAACAACTCGAGCTCGAGATCAAGGAGCTTGCCCAAAAAAGGGACATGTACAAGCTTCTTAGCGAGCAGCAGGAGGGGGTCACCAAGAATCTCCAGGCCGAGCTGATGCGGCTCAGATAGAGGCATCAACCTTAAGGTAGGAGCATGTAGACTTGGTGGAAAAGGTAAAGGTTTTCAAAGTTAGAAACGAAGGTCCGGTCGCATAGGCTAACAACAATACTTTGCTGGTCCAGCAGAAGATCGACCAGATCGACCAACTCCGCAAGGAGATAGATGAGATCCAAGTGATGGCCGACGGGTGGAAAAATAAGATGGACATGTTGACCTCGGAGAAGGAGACTGCCCAGGCCAAGATGTCTTCGGTGGAAGTTCAGCTTTGGGTGGCGAAAGAGAAGGCCGATGCACAGGCTCGACAAAATGAGGACCTCCAAGCTCAACTAGGCTCGGCCATCGCTGAACAGGATGCCTTTGGCAAGGAGCTCGAAATAACGAGGTCCAAGTTGGAAGCAACCTCGACTGACGCTGACGAGATGGTGGCCCAATATAAGGCCGATATTGAAGCAGACGAGGCCCACCTGAACACTATTGCTGAGTATGTGAGGCGGCTTTCCCGAAGGGAGACCCTCTAAGAAATACATGCCCGATGTTTCAACCTATCTGCCGAGATCGAAGAGGCAAAATGGATCGAGGTCGAGGCTAAGAGGTTAGCTAAACCCCGAGGTTAAGAGCGCTCCGAGGGCTCTGAAGAATCCAAAGGCCCCGATGGTTCTGGTGACGAGTCGGGTGCCGGTGAAGACCAGGTGGAGATGCCTTAGGATTTTTTGTTTTTGTTTTTGTATCTTGTATATATGTTTTGTTGAGGTTATTTTTATTGACCTTTGTACAGATACTGGAACATATAATGTTTTTTCCCTTTAGGCAATTTTTAAGTCTATTATCTTCTGCATCTTTTTACAATTGCAAGAATTTCTAATGCCTTACATAGAATCAAACGTAGTAATAAGTCCTTTTTCAGAGGTTCGAACAAGACCTGTCCTTAATACAATTTTTGTTCGAAGTTATGGAAGCTCGGAGTGATCAGAAATTTCCCCAAGATGCTAGTTTAAATGTTTTTAGACTATATCTTTGCCGGGGGTAACTTTTGAATAGGTTTAGAATTTTGTTGAAGGCCTTAGGTTTTGATTATTGGCTTCGGACATCTCCGAACCGTTTTCAAGGTTGCCGTAGCCTTTTAGGTTTAGACACTGCCTAATAGGTTTTGTGCCTCAGGGTTTCGATATCCCAAGCCGCCCGAACTTGTCTAGGACGGCAGTCCCCTAGTGAGGTAGCCCTTTGGGCTCGGATAAGGGTGGCCCTTGGGCTCGACAAATCCCGAGTAGGAATAGCCCTTAGGATCGACACTTTTAAGAAGCAAAAAATGTTTGTTAGCAAGGTAGAAACTTTTTTTATTTCTGTGCGTAATATACAAGATTGTAAGCGTGTAAAAGCTCATATTTAGGCTGAGGCGGCCTACGCGGGCACGGTTCACTTGACTGTTTGGCGCTTACAATAAATCCTAACCACCGAGCCTAGACTGTTCGAGCGCAAAGTTTCCTTCCTTACTAAAAATCTTGACCCAAGAGTGATGGCCTCTAGTATTCAAGGTCGATCTTCAAGAGGGATCGAATACTATTGATGCAACCATTAACTCTGATTTAAAATCGATCTTTGACTCTAAGTTAGCACGGTTTACTGTTGTCTCGTTAAAAATCTTGCCGGTAAAAAATGGTTCAAGGTAAAAAGAGTGCAATGCATGTTTTCAGATCTAACAGCTACATTCTCCTTTGGTTGTTGCCTGTAAGTGTTAGTCCAATTCGTAATATTAAAAAAAAGTGATGAAGTCGTACCTTAGTAGTAGTATCTTTTTAAGTAGGTCACATTTCAGTTGTTCGGTAGTTGTGCACCGTTTTCTGCTTCGAGCTTGTACGAACCTTTATCCGTAATCCCGATGACTCGATATGGACCTTCCCAATTCGGTCCTAGCTTCTTAATACCAAGACCCTGATATTGAAGTTTCGGAGGTTTGCTCTTCGGTTGTAATATCTTTCTATCCGCTGCTTCTAGGCGGCCAGCCGGACTAGGGCGGTCTCGCGCCTCTCATCCAGTAGTTCCAGGCCCTTGCTCATGGCCTCATCGTTTGATAATCCGGTTGCATATCAGAACATGATGCTTGATTCTCCCACCTCAACCAGTATTAGTGCTTCGGCACCGTAAACCAACAAAAACGGAGTGACCCCCGTACTGGATTTTGAGGTCGTACGGTATGCCCACAAGTCTTCGGGTAGAATTTTCCTCCATTTTCCTTTGGCATCGATCAACCTTTTCTTAAGGTTTTGAAGGATAGTTTTGTTCGTCGACTCCGCCTGTCCGTTCCTTCTACAGTGATAAGGTGTTGACAAGATCTTTATGAGCTTATGGTCCTCAAAAATTTGTTTACCTTGATGCCGATAAACTGCTTCCCGTTATCAAATACTATCTCGGCCGGTATACCAAACCGGCATATTATGTGGTCCCAAATGAAGTCGATGACTTCTTTTTCCGGACCTTCTCTAACGCTTGAGCTTGGACCCATTTAGAGAAATAGTCAGTCATAAATAGTTTAAATTGAGCCTTCACGGTTGCCCATGGTAGGGGACGACAATGTCCATTTCCCATTTCATGAACGGCCAAGGCGACATGATCGAATGTAGTAACTCCCCGGGTTGATGGATCATTGGTGCGTGCCTATAACAGCCGTCGCATTTTCGCACAAAGTTCTTTGCATCTTTCTCGATGTCGATCTAGTAATCACCGGCTCTGATTATCTTACGAACCAACGATTCTGCCGCCGAGTGGTTTTCGCAGGTGTCCTCGTAAACTTCTCTCAAAACATATTCGGTGTCTCCTGTCCCCAAGCATATGGTGAGTGGGCCATCGAACGTTCTTCTGAACAGAGTATCCTCGTACAGGCTAAACCTGGCTGCCTTCGTGCGCATGGCTCTTGATTTCTTGGGATCCGAGGTAACTTCCCAGTCTTCAAGTAGTCTATATACTTGTTTCTCCAGTCCCAAGTTAAACAGATTGAGTTTATCTCAGCATAGCCCTCTTCCACTACTGACTTCATGAGTGGTATAACCGTTCTCGAGCTGAATTCATCGTCAATCAACCGATGACCCCAAGTTAGCCAGAGCATCGACCTCGCTATTTTGATCCCCGAGCACGTGTTGTAGGGTCCATTCCTTGAATCGATACAACATTACCTGTAGTTTATCTAAGTATCTTCGCATTCGTTCCTCTTTCACTTCGAATGTCCCATTGACTTGATTTACCACAAGGAGGGAATCGCAATTAGATTCGATCACTTTGGGCCCTAGGCCTTTAGCCAATTCGAGACTTGCAATCATGGCCTTATACACAGCCTCATGGTTAGTCAATTTCACAGTTCTAATAGATTGCCTAACTACGTTACCTGTAGGCGGCTTCAATACGATGCCGAGTCCGGACCCCTTTGCGTTCGAGGCAACGTCTGTAAAGAGGGTCCAGATTCCCGAGGAGGTCCCTGAGGTTAAAAACAATTCCTTTTCAACTTCGGGTATTAAGGCCCGCGTGAAGTCTGCTAAAATTTGAGATTTGATGGCGGTTCGGGGTCGATATTTTGATATCGTACCCACTAATTTCCACGGCCCACTTGGCCAATCGTCCTGAGAGCTCGGGTTTGTGCATTATGTTCCTCAATGGGTGAGTAGTTATGACACATATAGGATGGCATTGAAACTATGGCTTTAACTTTTTGGAGGCGCTTAGCAAAGCAAGCGAAAATTTCTCTAGGGGAGGGTACCTTGTTTTGGATAGGAAATTGCATACCTTCCTCTTTCCGAAGTAAGACTCTACTTACCACTATCTCGAATACCACTAAGTACAGGTACAACTGCTCGTTTGCCTTTGGAGTATGAAGCAAAGGTGGACTCGAAAGGTACCGTTTGAGTTCTCCCTAATCTTGCTGGCACATCTGGGTCCACGAGAAGCTATTATTCTTCTTCATTAATGAGAAGAACTGATGGCTCTTATCAGAGGACCTTGATATGAATTAACCCATGGCGGCTATTCGCCCGGTTAGCCTTTGAATGACCTTGACATTGTCCACCACGGTGATGTATTCTATAGCTTTGATTTTGTCGAGATTGATCTCGATCCCCCGGTTGGACCCCATGAATCCAAAGAACTTCCCAGACCCAACTCCGAATGCGCATTTCTCCGTGTTCAGCTTCATATTGTATTTCTTCAGTACACTGAAGGTTTCCTGCAAATGTTCCAAATGGTCCCCTGCTCCTAGGGACTTAACTAACATGTCGTCAATCTAAATCTTCATTGATTTTCCTATTTGTTCTTCGAACATCTGGTTTACTAGGCGTTGGTAAGTGGCACCAATGTTTATTAGTCCGAACGGCATTACGTTATAGCAGTAGGTGCCGAATTTAGTGATGAAGGAAGTTTTTTCTTTATCGCCCGGGTCCATCAAAATTTGGTTGTAACCAGAATAGGCGTTGAGAAAACTGAGTATCTCGTGGCCGGCCGTCGTGTAGATCATGCAATCAATGTTAGGCAAATGACAAAAAGTCTTTAGGGCATGCCTTGTTCAAGTCTTTGTAATCTACGCCCATTCTTAATTTATTTCTCTTTTTAGGCCTACCATTACGTTAGCTAAACAATCCGGGCACTTAACTTCCCGAATGGAACCTATTTTAAGGAGTTTTGATACCTCGCCTTTCATGAATGCATACTTGACTTTGGACTGAGGCCTCCTCTTCTGTTTAACCAGGTGGAACTTCGGATCCAAGCTAAGATTGTGAGTAGTTATTTCTGGCGGGATCCATTTCATATTAAGATGGGACCAAGCGAAATAATCTATGTTAGCTATAAGGAATGCAATGAGTCTTTTTCTGAGCTCGGGAGATAACCTCGTGCCCAGGTATTGATTCCGATCAGGCAAGTGTTCGATCAATATGACTTGCTACAGCTCCTCGACCGTTGACTTGGTGACATCGGAATTGTCAGAGGCGATGAACGACCTGAAAACTCCGTAATCATCATCCTAGCCTGCCTTTTGCTTCTCCGGTTCAGTCGAGGCTGGTGTCGGTGATTGCTATTTAGTTTCATCCTGACTGACCGACTCCGGGCTCTTTGATGTCGACAGGGCGGACATCGGGATAACCTCATAGACCGTAGGCATTTCTTTTGCGGCCGGCTATTCTCCGTAAACTGTTTTGATTTCTCCCGGTGTGGGGACATTCAATGCCTAGTATACTGTTAAGGGTATTGCCCTGATGTTGTGAATCCATGGCCTTCCGAATTGAGCGTTGTACTTCATATCCCCATCGATAATGTAGAACTTCATTTCCTAAATGGTTCCCGCGGTGTTCACTGGCAGGGTTATCTCCCCTTTAGTAGTTTCACATGTCATGTTGAATCCATTCAAGACCCGGACTGTGGGCACTATTTGGTCTTGTAGACCCGGCTGCTTTACGACCCTCTATCTGATGATATTGGCTGAGCTACCTGGATCAATCAACACACGCTTAACTCGATATTTATTTATGAGTACAAAAATTATCAGGGCATCATTATGTGGTTGCACGATGCCTTCAGCGTCTTCATCGTTGAAAGAGACGTCCTCTCCAGCATGTAATCCCGGGTTCGCTTTTCCCTTGTTATGGACACCTTAGTGCATTTTAGCATTGGTCCCTGCCGAATGTCGACTCCATCGATGATTTATTGATAATGTGTTGAGGTTCCTCCTATTCGGTCTGCTTGTTGGAGTCCCTATTCCTGAAGTGATTTTTGGCTCGGTCACTCAGAAACTCCCAAAGGTGTCCGTTATTGAATTAATAGGCCACTTCTTCTCTTAGCAGTCGGCAGTCTTCGGTCCTGTGGCCGTGAGTGCCATGATACGTACACATCATGTTGGGGTCTCTTTGGGTAGGATCGAACTGCAATGGCCGAGGCCACTTGGTATCTTTGATGCGTCTGATGGCTGACACGATACCGGCAGCATCGACCCTGAAGTTGTACTCCGATAGTCTCGGCGCCTCCCTGGCCCCGACTGGAATGTCGAAACCGTTTTTGTTCATGAGTCCCCGGCTATTATGACTTCGATCGGTTCTTTTTCATTCCTAGTAGGCTACGTCAGGATCCACTGCCCCTTCGATCTCCACTCTACGGTTGATACCGATCTCTACTTGGTCTTGGTTCATGATCTACGACTCTTTTAGACATGTCATCAGTTCTGATGGGATACACGGACCCAGAGGGTGCCCCGAGATGATCATCCTCGAATCTGATCTTTGATTGGTACCTGTAATAGACGTCAGCCCAAGTTACCGCCGGGTACTCTATCAAATTGTGTTTTGGCTGCTGTGAAGACAAGGAGCTTTGGGGGTTGAGTCCTTGAGTGAATGATTGAACGTTCGCATCGTCCACAACCGGGGGCAGGTTCATCCTTTCCATATGAAACCTCAATACGAATTCCTTGAGCATTTCGTTATCTCTTTGTTTCACTTTAAAGAGGTCTAATTATCTGGTTTCAACTTTGATGGCCCCGGCATGAGCTTTCACGAAGGCATCTGCATGCATAGCAAACGAATCAATGTAATTAGGGGGTAAGTTGTGATACCATATCATTGCTCCTACAGACAGGGTTTCTCCAAACTTTTTCAGCAGAACCGACTGGATTTCGTCATTTTCTAAGTCGTTCCCCTTGATGGCACACATGTTCATTTGGATCTGTGGTCCCATTATGCTTTAGAATTTTGGGAATACGGAACTTCTTCGAGATCGGTTTCGGAGCTGCGCTTGCAGGGAAAGGTTTTTGAACAAATTTCTTGGAATCCAGGCCTTTCAATATCGCGGGTGCTCCTGCGATTTGATCAACCTTGGAGTTATAGGTCTCCAATTTTTTGTCGTTGGCTTCGATTTTCTTTTCTCCTGATTCCACCTGCTTTGTCAGCTCCTCTATCATCTTTATATCTCGGGGTTGGTCCGGGGTTCAACTCCACCCGGCTTTTCCGTGGCTGGTTCATTTCTGCAGGTATTTTCTAAGGGTGTAGTTTGGGCTCAACTCTGCTGGGGATGCGGCTTTGATTCTGCAACTGAGCTATTGCTACCTGTTGAGCCTGTAGCATTTTGAAGAACACTCGCAAATTGATCCTATCACCTTCGTCGTCGTATGTACTCTGGGCTATCGATCGGGCTCCCCCGCAAATGCTATTTTCGAGGTTGGTAGGCAAGTTCGCATTGATAGGCAAATGTGAGTTAGCATCGATCGGGTCCGTGACTGAAACTCTGCTGGGGTTAACAGTGGGCACCACATTGTTGTTCTCGCCATGGTGGCCAGACTCAACATCAAGTTCAAATGAGCAAATTGAGAGTTTGACATTTTTAATTTGGCCTGAAATTAAAAATCTCAAAGAACAAGTGTAAAATAGAGTGCATTATGGAAATTTGTATCAAATTGCCACTATTATCCTTAGCCCCACGATAAGCGCCAAACTGTTTACCCTAATACATGGATAACAATTGAATTTATTTGTGGTTTTAAGGATATGTGGATTAATTCAATACAAGTAATTAATGATGTTAGATTAAGTAAATGAAAGATGTAATAAAGGACCAAACCAACGATAAGGGTGATTCTGAGCTTGGTTGGTGGCTTGATGAAGAACCTGCCCTCGAATCCAAGCTTGTACTTATGAAGAACTTAAGAACAAAAATAAGAACTTTGAACACCAAGAGAATTGAAATAAATTGCCTTGATATGCGTGTTACAATGTTTCATATGAATAATAACCTTTCCCCTTTATATAGTAGGGGAGTTTTACCCTAAGTACAATTCTAAGAAAGATAAAAATCTTTTGTTTCGCTAATCACTGATTTTCTGCCGATACGGACCGAGATTCACACCGTAATATCCGGTTGAGCACGGACATTGCGTCCCTTTGTTAGTCGTGTGCAGCTGTTTGGTAATGCTCTCTGAAGTCTCAATCCTCGAACTGGACCCGGAGGATATGGCTCCGATATCCCCGAGGGCAGGTGTTTTGCCCGAGCTCCGATATGAAAGGCTCCTCGCTCTAATTCCGATTCATTACGATCACGATCCTGCTCCATTTGACTCAGCGAAAAATCGAGTCATTCATTGGGCTCGGCTTTACCACGTACAAAAGGCAATCAGGGACGAATTAATTTCCCGATGATGTGGAACTTTCTATCCAGCTGATCTGATAGTCAAAGAGTGAATCATATTATTTTTATTCATAGGTTTTCCGCTGTGCAATTACTATATCAGCTCTTTGGTTTTTATTCGTTGTTGTAATTTTTCATTACATAGTTAATTGCGTCCCTAATTTTAATTGCCACCCTTGTTTCAGGTGGCTAACTAGACAAACAACTTCGCACGGCTAAATAACACTTTGCTGTGTATTATTGAGCAAATTATATACGCACTTCAACCTGGGTCCCAAAGGGAGTTTCAAAAAGGAGCCAAACTTCTCAATTTTTTGTTCTTGATTGGGGACCTTGAAACATCTACATAGGCAATTCTTGTAGTTACAGCATATGCAGCTTCCACTAAAGCAACAGCTCCGTGCATATTGTTACTTATAACATACGAGGATCTAACTTCATCTCATTAATCGGATCTTAAACTGATATAGAATTCCGGTTCATTTGCAAACTGCAAATTCAGTTCAAGTATAAGCAATTTCCATAAAGGATTTTCCATTTCAAGGCGTCGAATTTGAGACTACAATTTAAGATTTGTTTACTCCTGCCCCATTGTCATTACGAATTTCCAGTCTCATAGGCTCCAGTGGCACAACCGATGGAGAACCTTTACAATATTAATTCGGAATAAGTCAAAATTTCGCACCATATATGATCCCTTCCTACTTCTACCTACCAATTAGCAATTTTATTTCCTACAGTCTTGCAAAGTCCGTGCTGAGCCGGGGCCCAAGATCAAGGCAATAAAGTCTAGCATAATGGTTACTTAATAATAATAATAATAATAATAATAATAATAATAATAATTTGTGTTACGTTTTTAGACACGATTTTTTTAAGATCATCGCTTCTTAATCATTTATTATTCTTTATTTATGTTTTATGATCATATCATTAGATAATTTATTAAAAGAAATACTTATAAGAAGACAAGTGTGCTAAGGAATAAGTAAATATATCAAAGAGACAAAGGTAACTCGATATTTAGTAACATAATTTAAAGTATACAAAATGATTCCAAATGGACTATAATCATATATTAAAGAAGATATTTTAATATTTTATGAATTTGTGAGCATATAATTCTAATTAGAGGTAGACAAAAAGAAGATAGTTTAATGGATTATTTTTGTAGTTATTGATTAACTACTCATAATTTCATACGACCATAGTTTATGCAAGAAAAAATATGGTAATTAAAGTCTAGGTTTAGATGAAATTCAAAAAGACCCAAATTCATTAAAACAAAGTCCAAGAATTAACTTAGTTTGTCATTAACTCATTAATGCTTTGTTTTTAAATGAAAATTCCATTACCCAGCCAATTAAGGATTATATGATTTCCGACATATTAAATAATTTTAAGAAAAAAAATATATCTTTGTTTCAATAGTATGCAACCATCAGGCGTATTTAATAAATGTTAGATTACAAGTTGATCACTTGCTAAGCACCTCTCCCTTTTCCTCTGTTCTATCCCCACTTAATTGAGTAAAATGGATAAAATTTAAATGTCTTTTTAATTTTATTTTCAAGATTCTAATCTATTAATTTAAAAAACAATTGAAATTTATTTTCTATTGTATAATTTTGTTAAATCACTAAACTAAATTTACAAATAATTTTCTATTAAAAATAAGATCAAAGAGAAATTTAATTATAACTTTAGAACTGCTATGAAAATTTGATCGACTAAGCACTCTCCCAATATCAAATGAGTTCTTCAAGGTTATTGTTATCAGCATTTTAGATTTATTTTTGTGCATAATTATTCATCATCATTCACAACTTTTCAAGCATTTTTGAAGGGCTCAAAGTTTAATATATTTACCAAATTAAATATAGGAACCTAAGCAAAAAAAGAATAAAGTAGGGGGCAAAAAACTTATGGTACATACTTCACATGCAAAAAGTTAGGTTAAGCAGCTATGTATTACCAAAAAGGATTTGAAAGAATCTTGATTTATTGGAAACATACTTTAGTATATGAAGTAATAAATAGCAAATACAAGGACATATTTGGAAGAGCAAACCCTTTTCGTTGGCAAGCTAACAAGACAGTTACAATGTAACTAAGGACTACGAAACTCTTTACATGATCCCTTATATATAGTAGTAATTTCATCAAAAAGGAAAGAGAAGAAATCCATAAGGTACCAACTACGGGTAGTAATTTGAGCCGAAACCATTCGACCTGCCCAATCTATTATAGGTTGGATGGTTAATTGACCCGCCAATTTATTGAACTTATTCCATTTTGATCCAATTCATTTCAGTCCATCTAAAGTTAGATTGAATCCAAATTGATCCATGAGTAACTTTACTAAAATATCTTCAAATACTTTTTTTTATTTGATATGATTTATATGAGCATAACAAACGACAAAAAGTCCTATTTGATAATTAAACCATAGATAAGAAAATAATACAAATTAATTAAAGCTTGATAAGAGTTAAATTTGTTGGGCTATGATTTAAATTTTAACTCAACTTGACTCAGTCCAGTTCAGCCCAAATTACTTTTGTGCGAGTCAAATTACCCGCCATTTATTGAGTCAACTCAAATCTGTCTACCCCTCGCATTTGACACCCCCTAGTGCCAACTGTTATTCAAGTGTACTAAGATTCCTTCTTGATCTATAATATCTTAGTAGTAGGTAACTGAAAACGACATAGCTCATGGTCTTGTGGGGTATGTTGATTAGGACGTTTTAGCTGGAACCAATACCTTCCTTCTAATACCTACCATTATCCCTCCACCCCAATCACTTTTCCAACAATTAAAATATTAGAAGACCTGACACAATATCATTATAAATTGAAGTAACTTTCATTTCTTTTTCTGAATATATCTTGGCTTAAAATGATATAGTTCGCTAAATGTGTGTCCACTGATCCAGCAAATTTGGGGTCAAGCACCAAAGAATACATCGATTAATTAGCAGAGTTCAAGTGGAAGAGAATTATGCAGAGCCATTGCACTTTGGACCATACCTCTCAACCCTCTCATCAATCCAAGCTCTCATATCAGCTAAAACAAGATTGGCTGCATCATCAGGCTCACCTTGAATCAAAGAATGATACATTCCATCGTAAAGCTTGAGGGATTTGTCCGTGCTGCTTGCCTTTTCGTACAACAATTTCGAGCCTGTAGGGCAAGTAACACCATCAGAAGTCCCATGCACTGTCAAAAATGGAGCAGTGACCTTGTGGAAATTGTTCTGGACGTATTCACACTGCCTGGCAATTTCCCTCATAGTTCCCACTCTTGGCTTCCCGGTGTATCTCCTTGGATTACTTGCGATTATTTTCAGTTTCTCAGTGTCTCTGATAGCCTTGCCCACCATTTTGTTATCTGGCATTGCCGCCCACGTATCGGCAAAGCCAAATAGCAATCCATACATGAATAAATGTACCTACATGTTAAAAAGTAAAGGTCTGATGATTGATAATCCCTCCTCCAAGAATTAAATCCCCCTTTGTTTCCAAAGAGTTAAATGAAGGAATTTTAGTCATGATTATCAAATATCACATGTTATCACTGAACATAAGAACTTGCTAAAATCCAAATTCTATTCTTAAAATGTGAATTAATATCTATAATTCAAGACTGACAAATTGATCAAAGTGACCAAAGTGAAAAGCAGGTATAATGTTGGGTCGGAGGGCTATGTAGCAGTCCATTCACATGACGGTGGTAGGTACGCACCATGAAAAGAGAGAAATGAGAACTCTAAAGACGATCAAGTCGTATAATCTGACACATTTTTGCGAGAAATATGGGAGCCTCAACATGGCAGGCCCAGAAGTGCATGTGGATATAGTATGGACCTTCTAAAAAAACATAAGAAAATGGAAAAAGGTTCTTCTTTCTATTTCTAACATAGATGGTTTTGTTTATGAATGAACATTGGGGGGGG
>MCJB01042800.1:77122-98520 GCA_002018475.1 Nicotiana obtusifolia
GGGGGGGGGGGGGGGGAGATCTTTCACGTTTTTTTTTTTCTAAAATTTTTAAATAGAAATATTCCTGTTTCGTTGAAGCAATGAATGGAATCAAATCCCCCTTTTCCACATTATTTTTCCGATTTCACGTCTGGTCCAGTACTCATGTTGGAACCCTCGATTAATACGAAGTCGTACTGCATAAGACCCATTATAACAAAAGCACTCTTGTCAAACTTCGAGTAGAAGAGATGAAAAGAGAACTGAGGATTCGACTATGGAAGATCGAATATTCTAGAGAGAAAGAGTCAGTTGAGAGAATTTTCTATCTCATTTTTTCATCTATGTAATCTGTACATAATTTATATAGAAAGTGATCTCAACTAATTAACTACTAAGGAGATCCAGCTGACTATAATTAATTACATCATTTATACCACTAACTACCTAACCAACTAACCCAGCTAACTTCCTTACACGAGTTGTACGTGTCATGTGACACTTTCATTCTTAATACTCCGCTTCAAGCTGGAGGGTGCAAATACATTTAGCATCTTCGGCTTGGATATCTGGTATTCATGTTGTTGCCTTGGTAATGCGTTGGTTAACACATCTTCCAGTTGATCCCTTGAACACACATGCACAGTCTTGTTTCCTCCCAACTGTATGTTTTCTCTAATAAAATGACAATCAATCTCGATATGCTAGGTTCTCTCATGATACACAGGATTGGTTGCTATTTACAAAGTTCTCTTGCTATCACTATGTACATTTACTGATAATTCCACTTCTGCTCCAAGCTCCTTAAACAAACTTATCAGCATTCTAATTCTGATACAAGTGATGCCATACTCTTGTATCATGGTTCTGCAGAGCTCTTTGATACAGTGTTCTGCTTCTTGGATTTCTATGATATCAGTGACTCCCTATATTGCAAAATGAATTCTATCAGTGACCTTCTAGTATTTGGGCATGAAGCCCAATCAGCATAACAGAAAGCAGTCAAGTTATTTCCTCTCTTGTTGTTCATCAAAACTCCAAGTCCTGGTTCTCTCTTCACATATCTTACTATCCTTAATGCTGCTTCCCAATGTGATTGCTTTGGCTTTTGCAAAAATTGACTAAGTGTCTAAACTAAGAATGCAATGTTCAGTCTGGTCAAAGTCAAATACAACAACTTCCCTATGAGTTGGTACTTTTCTTTGTCCGCAATGGCTCATCAGCTTGAAATCATGTTAATGTATCCAACTGTCTAGTAGTGAACGTTTGATTACTGTCAAGAGGAGTCCATCTTAGTTTCCAGCACTCAAACATATATTTTCTTTGGTTCATAAGTATTCCCTTGTGTGATCTAGAGAATTCAATCCCTAGGAAATACCTTAGTTCCCCTAGGTCTTTAATTTTGAATGATTTTTGCAGCTTCATCTTTGTATCTTGAATCATCTGCAGGTCATTGCGTGTAACCAACATGTCATCTACATACAATAGAATGACCACAATGTTGCTTCCCTGCTTCCTTGTAAACAATGAGTAGTCCAAACAACTTTGAGTGAACCCCCTATTGGATCAATGCTTCAATTAGCTTCACATTCCATTGTGCGTACAGGGATTTGACCAGTCTGCAGACCATCCCTTTAGTCTCCATCTAGCTGGCAAAGCCCTCAGGTAGATCCATATACACTCCATCATGCAAGTCTCCTTAAAGAAAGGCATTATAGACATCCATTTGATGGATATGCCAACCTTTAGCTGCAGCAACAGAGATAACATCTCTAACAGTCACTATATTCACCAGTGGGGAGAAGGTTTCATGATAGTCGAGCCCATCGTTTTGGTTGCAACCCTTGGCCACAAGCCTAGCCTTGTACTTTTCAATATTACCATCTGCTTTGACTTTTTTGTACACCCATTTGCAACCTATTGGCTTCTTTCTTATCGGTAGTTGTACCAGTTCCCAGGTTTTATTTTCTTCAAGAGTTTGGATCTCAGCTCTCATAGCTTCGATCCATCTCTTGTCTTGTGATGCTTCATGAAATCTTGGTTTAGTTACTGCAGAGAAAGCCTGCAAGTAAGTCTTGTAATCTGGCTTCAGATTGGAATAACACATTGAATTGCTAATGGAATGAGGCTGCTGCTTTGAGGTAGTGATATAGTCTGTCATCCAAATTGGTACTTTCTTGTCTCTGCTGGATTTCCTGACCTCTTGTGAAGGTGGTGGATTCATCTGTAATGGACTAGTTGTTTCAGCATCATTTGGAACAACTTTAGAAGTATCAGGTGGCAGAACTGGAATTGCAGGTGTTGGACCTTCAAGGACCATATCTGGGCATGTTGTGTCTGGAACATCCATTTTCACTGGCGATACTCCCTCGTGTGCTACATCATTGTCTTTTATTGAATCCATAAGGTCTATTTATGCCTCTCGTACTAGTTTAGGTTGCTCCAAACTCCCAGCATCTAAAAACATCTGATCTATCTGTGGCTCCCCAAGTCTGAATGGGAATGTATTTTCTTTGAACGTGACATCTCTGTTGTTAAAGAAACTATGCTTGGACAAATCATATAGGATGTTACCTTTGTAACAGTTGAGTATCCCATAAAAATTGCTGCAATTACTCTAGCTTTAAATTTGTTGTGTACATTCATCCTCTTGGCATAGCAAAGGCATCTCAGATTCCTCATATGGTCAAGAGAAGGTCTCTTCATGTGAAACATTTCAAATGGACTTTTACCTCCAAATACATTAGAATGTAATATGTTAATGATAGACACAATTGTTAGAATGTAGTGAACTCAAAACTTGATTGGAATTGATCCTTGAAACCTTAATGATCTAGCAATTTTATGGACATACCTATGTTTCCTCTCAGTAATCCCATTTTGCTGAGGTGTATCTACACATGTTCTTTGGTGAATAATTCCAAAAGATTGGAACAGTGAGTTGCATTTGTTATTAACAAATTCTATCACATTATCAGTTCTTATTATGTTGATGCATCTGTCAAAACTGTGCTTTTACAAGTTGAATAAAACTTCTCAAAACCACAACTACACCACTTTTCAGCTTCAACAAATACACCCAACATATCCGGGAATGATCATCCACAATAGTAACAAAAAATTTATCGCCATCATATGTTTGTACACCATATGGTCCCCATACATCAACATGTATCAAATAAAAAATTGATTCTGCTCTACTAGTGCTAGAATTAAATGGCAGTCTAGTATGCCTAGCTAAGGAACATATAGAACAATCTTCTAATTATCTCCTACAATCATCATATCCTAAGAAAAATGTTTGTTTTTCTGCTCTATTGAGGCATGCCCAAGCCTTTTGTGCAACAACTTTATATCCAGTTTTTCTGTTTTAGCATACAATCCAATTGTTTTATTCTTCATTCTTTCTCCAGGAGTTTGAGGTAGCAGGTAGAGGCCATCATCCTCCCTACCAATCACTTTTACCTTCCCAACTGTAGAGGTCCTGGAACACAAAGAAATCAGGGAAGAAGCAAACTGAGTAATTTAATGCTCTTGTAATTTTTGATACAAACAGCAGATTGTACTTAAAGTCAGGGATATATAGGACATTGTCAATTGTCTCTGCTTGTCCCACTCTACACGATCCTATATGTGTTACCTTTGCAACATTTCCATTAGGCAAATGAACTCTCCTGGTCTTATTTTTGTTTACTTCTTGTTTCTTATCCAGCATATTAATATTTGAGAGTATATGATTTGTTGTACCACTATCAATTATCCAATCTTTTTCATTGTCACCTACTAAAAAGGCATTAATACTACCTGAACTACCTGCCATGTTTGCTAAGTTTTTATGCATGTTCTCCTTGTTGAGCAACTTCAAAATCTGATTGAATTATTTTGAAGTGAAGTGGTGCATTATTTATTTTTGATTAGCAACATTGTTCTTGTCTGTTCCCGTTTTTTGTGACTTGTGTTCTTCAATAATGGCATTGTTAGCCATGTTGCCCCCAAACCTCTTCTTGTACTTGAAGTCTACCGGATAACCAATCAACTTGAAGCATCATTTTCGATGTGTCCCTTGAGTATGCAGTAATCACACGTAACATTATAATTTTTCTTGAACCTCTGATTGTTGGAATTTTCTCCATTACCATCTCTTGTGGTCATTAAGTGACTTCCAAATTCATTAGCAACAGAGATGTTAGACATAGTTCTTTGGCTTTCCCTCTCGATTAGCATAAAGTATGACTTATTAACCGAACAAATTGGATCCATCATCAAAATTTCGCATCTTATCTGTTCATATGTTTCATTTAATCCCATCAGAAATTGCAAGAGCTTTTGACGCCTCATGAATTCAACAAAAACCGTAGACTTTTCACAATTACACTCAGGAGTTGGAGCTATAGGTATTACTCGGACGCGCTGATCCGGGCTGGACACGAAAAAAATAGCCCGTCCGGATATTGTTCTAGGCTAGTTAGTGGGTTGGGTTTCAGGGCTGGTAATGGGTTGGGATTTTTCGGGTTTTTGTTGGGCCCGCCAGGTTAGGGCTTAACGGGTCCGGACCGGGCTAGGTTACTTATTTTTTTAGTATATTTTATTTTTCTTATTCAATGTTATTGATATTTAAGTGGTTACAAACTTTTAAGGCTTAGAATTAAGCCTTAAACTTTAAAGTTTAAAGTTTTAAATTTAAAATTATGACTTTCAAAATTTTAAAATAGAAATTTAAAAGTAAGTGGCTACAAAAAATTATTTAAAAATACCAATAGGCAATATGTAAGGATCAAACTTCGAATGCTTTCATTTTATATTTTTATTGAATAATAAATAATACTTCAAATTAATTTGCAAGTTCTATTTTGATTTTTTTGTCTTTAAATTTGCAAATTAAAAGTTTACAACAATTATAAAAAATAAGAAAGAGTACATCACATGCTTTGCATCACTTTTGTAAGTTCAATCATGTCAACATGAGGTTCTTCATTTCCGGCATTGCTTGAATCGGAACTATAAACCATTATATCTCCAATTTCTTGGTCCTCCGCTTCATCTACCTCTTCACGCCCTTGATTTTGCCGTTCTGATCATATCCAATCTCTGAAGCACACTAGAATTTCCAAAGCGGTGATGCCAAATGAATGACTGGTATCTCCTAATTACTGTCTTGCTTGGCTAAATGCGCTCTCTGATGCGACTGTTGAAATCGGCACATTTAGCACGTCTTGAGCCATGGCCAAAAGAACGGAAATTGATTTGAGTTGCTCCTCCACCAACCCAACCGTAGAAATTCCTTTGTGCGTGGCTCTAGTGACTTTTGCAAGTAGAATTAGAGTTCATCAATGTTCCTGCTATTGGTTTGTTGATGCTCTCCCAGTGTAAACCAAATCAAATAATCTTAAACACCATCATTATCCTCCAAAGCATTGAATGCAGATGTTGAAACTGAACTTGAAGGAATATCTGCATCTACAGCAGTAGAAGCATCAACAATGTTAGCATAATAATTATATAAAGTTTGTATAGATCAAAAATACAAGTTTCAATATCAGAGGTTTCGGTTGGTCCAATATCTATATAAACATATAAAGCAGTGATTAATTGACGACAAGTGGCCATTTTAATAGAAGGGTTTAAAATAACACCAATTAGGTAAATAGCGAAAATTGGGTAGAAATATTTTTTAAATTTATCTAACATATATTCAACAACAGAAGCATATCCTTCTTTCTTCTTCAAATTATGGAGTAAAAGAGAAATTTCAGCAATATGAACTAAACCATTTGCAATAGTAGGATAATAAACTCCAGAAAACTCAAGCGTAGCCACATAAAATTTTTGTAAAAATTTTACAACATCTTTAGTGACATCCCAAGTTCTAGATGTTAACAAACAGTTAGGATCAGTACAATGAGAATTAGCAACTTCAGTTATAGGCATTTTATATTTATAACAACATCTTAAGAAAAAATACGTATAATTTCACCTAGTAACTATTTCTTCAGGCATGAGTCTTGATTTTAATCCATATTGTGCACATTTTTCCTTAAATGTAATTAATCTAGCACTTCTATTATTTTCTTGAATTACACCAATAATTCTTCTAACTAAAGTGATCTCATCTTCTAAATAATTCAAGGCCACTCTTCACAATTAAATTATAAATATGACATGCACACCTAACATAAAATATTTCAGGAAGTGGTGGGTGTCGATGCAATTTTAATATTGTAATAGCAACATTGTTGTTAGAAGCATTATCAAATGACATACACAAAACTTTTTCTGCAAGATTGTAAAATATAACAACTTCATGGATAGTATTACTTATAAATGCACCAGTATGACTTTAATCTTCATCATATTTAAAAGCAATAATATATTTTTGCATAAAAAAATTATCATCTATCCAATGGCATGTAACAGTCAAATAATCGTTTTCATTTACAGCAAGATCAATATCAGCTCTACAAGTACTTCTAGGAATATATTTAAACAAAGGGTTATAAATTCTTTGAATATAAGTAACAAGATATGGTGAAGTGGCAAAACTAAAAGGTAAACAACCTAAAACAATCATTTTAGCTAATTCTTCCGGATCTTTCACTATATTGTATTTACCCATTAAATTGCCAGTACCCGGATTAAGTTTTTGTTGCTCACCTTCCTCATCAGCACCCTATGCAATAGGATGGTTATCTACCATGTGCCTACGAAGTTGACCCGTTCCCCTTGCCTTACCTCCGGTCTCATGTTTATAAACTTCCTTACAAATTTGACATCTTACATAATTTTTATCTTCTTCTAGTCTTTCAGAAAAATTCCAACACTTACTTCTTAATCTTCGATTCCTCTTGATAGGGAGGGGAGGCCTACCTGTATTATCACGACCTCCCCCCCTAGCATTTTGAGCTTGACTAACATTACTACGTGTAGCTGGTTGTGTTTCAAAATTATCAGGTGATTGACTATCATCTAAATTAACATCTAAATTATCATCTATACCATAATTTTCGTGAAGTCACTAATAATCTACATTTAAATTTTCAGATGAACTTTCAGAAATATGCATAAAGCTTCTAGAAAAACCAGTACCACATCTTGATTTTTTAGAACTTACTCTTACTACTACCAGCCCTACTAGTACACGCCTTTTTGGCTGCTCTAAATATATCCATTAAGTAAATTAAAGTAAGAAATTAAATTAATAATTCTAAATAATAAAATAAAAATATACACCAAACAAGAGAAAGAGATGGAACGAATGTACTGGGATTCCGGATGCTGCACTAAATTTGATATCAAACTTCAGTTGATAGAATAATACTTGATATTTGATGATATTGGATATTGAATTATTGATCCCACACTTCACTTCAATACTTGAATTTTTTATAATTATAATTTTGTATGGACTAAAGTAAATATTTGATGAAACTTGAAATAATAAGTAATTAAAAATTTAAGAGCAATAAGCAATATTATCATGAGAGAATTGAGAGAGAATTAGAGTAGCAAGAGAGCAAATTGTAAGAAAAAATAAAGAAGAAAGGGGCTATTTATAGTTTTTAAAAGGTTAAAATTATAATTTATCAAGGGTGAGGGCTATTTTCTTAAGGGGGTAGGCTGAAATGACCATTTTTGCAAAAAATGGCCATTGCCCAACGCCCATTTTTGAATTTGACCATTGGCAATGGTCTAGAAATTAAAAAATATTTTTACAACAGTAACCGGGCTGGACCGGGTTGTAGCCCGGTAAAAATCCGGTAACAGATAACCGGGTTCCGAGGCACCGATTACCAAAATTTATTCGCTCCAGCCCCGCTACCCGACCAACCCTCCCTAACCCGTCCTCATCCCTGGCGTATCGGGCTGAACCAGGTCTAACCGTGCTGTGATTAGGGTAGCCCGACCCGATTAACAGGTTTAGTTGGAGCTAAGCTAGCAATTTCTGCCCAAAGTGATCTAATTTTTGAGTAATAGGTCGCAATAGTGCTGGTTCTCTGACTTACAGTAGCAATCTCCTTGTGCAACCGAAAAATGCGAGAACCATATACTTTGTTAAACCTTTCCTTTAGATCTTTCCAGACTGCACATGCACCGGAAGAGTACACAATTTCGCTAAGTAACTCCAGTGATACATATTCATAATCCACGACAACACAATCGCATTGCACCTTTCCCACAGATCGACCAGATTTGGATCGTAATGATCTCGCTTGCAGCTGCCGTGATGAACCCTAGCTTGTTACGCCCTAGGATCGCGATTCACATTGTTATGCACCAAACGGAATAATTCTCCGTTCAGGTCAATTGCAAAGATATCAACACAGTTTCGGAATTTTCCGTCGATTGAAGAAAAAATGAGTGATTGTGGCTCAATTTTTTCGTCGACTCATTATCGACATTAGCCGCCATTGATGAATTTCGATGAAGAACAATTTCAGAAATTCAATTTCTTAGAGAAAAATTATATAGATGGATGTAAGCTCTGATACCATGTCAAATTTTGAGTAGAAGAGATGAATTGAGAATTGAGGATTCAGCTGTGGAAGATCGAACGTTTTGGAGAGAGTGAGTCGGTTGAGAGAATTTCTTCTATCTCATTTTTTCATCTATGTATTCTATATGGTATAGAAGGTGATTTCAATTAACTAACTATTAAGGAGCTCCAGCTAACTATAATTAATTACACTATTTACACCACCAACTACCTAACCAACTAACCCAGCTAACTTTCTCATACGAACTGCATGTGTCATGTGACACCTCCACTCTCAATAACTTCTTACTCAAACTTTTATTATGTTCAGGCCTAAAATTCGAGAAATTCTATCCATTGTATCACTAAGGTTATTTTTTTCTTTTCAAAAGCCAAATAGGCGTCTCTATTTTCAGGAGCCAGGTAATTTTGCGCTTTAGTTCTGCCACTATAAGTTTTTTTAGATCTAAGGGAATACAAAGACCAAAAGTTTCCGGGGAAATAAAAGATTCATAATATAATATCGGTGATCATTCACCCCAATGCATCAAATCTGCAGGTCCGGATGCAACCATTTGTTTTCCGAAAAGGAATGCAAACATTTAAATAGTTTTCTCTTTTGACTTGATGCCTGAACGCTCTTGAAAAATTTAGAAGTTTGCTTATTTAGGAAAAAGTAATTTGTTTGAATATTCAAATAAATATCTCTTTTACTTTATACAAAGGTTTATTGTCAGATAAATAATTTATTGAACTTTTAGTAATCTTCTCCTTTTAGTGTATTTTTTGGTCAAGTGGTGATATTGTATTTTACAATATTTACACAACTAAGTATTCAAATAAAATTTTGGCATTGTGAAAAAAAAAATACTAGGAATTATTTGTTTGACTACATAGAGAGCATCGTGCTCCTATTTTATTTACTGCTGTAAATGGATCGGGCTCGAGCCTGGATTGTAAAGGTGTGCTCTGGTTCGTCTAGTGTTAACAAAGAAGCCCTCTCCTGTTCCTTTTTTTAGCCAGATAATTGCAAAAAGTTCTAACTCTCCACTTAGAGTTTTCAATTTCATTAAGCCTAAATGATGCAATTAGTAAAGCTATCATTTTTAGATTTAGCACGTAAAGTTTGTATTTCAAATAAATTAAAATAGAGCTTAAATGAGCTCGGAGAAAACCTTAGTATCAACTAGTTTTTTTCCTACCAATACAATATTATATAACTCATTGATTTGACTAATTTGAATGCTCACTAGGTAGACCTAATAGGGGAGTAAAGCACTTCCTTATCAGTATCAACTAGTTTGCAAATGAACGCGAGGTTGAACAGAAGTTTATACAAATTTATCGAAGTTGGGTTCTATGATAATGTGTCCAAGGATGGACCACTTTGCCCTTATTAACCTAAATAGCTGTCCACCTATTCTCTTAAATTAAGAATAGCCGTGGGATGTATAATATATATATATATATATATATATTATTTAATATATTTAATATATATAATCTATGTATTCCAGCCAGAAAAAATAAATATTAAATCTGACCGGCTAATTGTGCAACAATCCCGCCCTTGTTTGGTATAGCTCTAACTACACGGGTGAGGCCCAAAAGACTCTTTCACAGCTCTCCTTTCCGTCCAGTCCAAGCTAATAGGCCCCCAAAAGTTGACAAATTTATAGGAGAGCATGCAGCCCATTTAGAATTTATAAGGAAAAATTACATTGTACAGCCACTACCAAAAATAATAGCGGTAAAATGTATTATTTTTATATATTAAAATATAATATACATATTTTATATATAATAAAAACATATAATTTACATATTTAGCTAGCGAATATAATTATTAGCTAACCGGCCAAATTGTAACTTGCCTAATTTATAACTGCAACGAAAATCCAGTCCCTAACTCGACCATTTGGGACGAGTCTTAATTTTCTTTCCGTGATAATTGTGCCTATCCAGACCAACCATTAAAATCTTAATCAAGTTATACTTTCTCCCCAGTTATACTTTTGAATTCGATGTGAAGTTGGAAACTAAAAACAGAGATGTCTATGATTAACACTAGGTAGTTGTCTAAAAAGGAGAAACATTAGGTGTATACAGTCGAAATCGGGCTTAACTGTATAGGGTCGAAATCGGAATCGACAATTGCACGACAGGTCGGGTTCGGAATGCGTAGGGTTGAAGATCGACCCCGAGTTTCATTGAAGTGGAATACGAGGTCAGAATGTCCGACCTCGAGAACACCGAGCCCGTAATCCGAAATCGATCCCGACTCCGAAAATGCTCGAGGAAGATCACCGAACCTAAATAATGGAAAGCCAGAATATCCGTAATGAGATGAACATCGCGGCGAGAATCTCGGCACATATCAATGGAACTACTTAATTAGCAAATCAGGAAATTTTTTTACCTTTTATGGAGTTGTACTAAATGTAGGATTCCCCTACTATATAAAGGGGGTTCAATTATTTTCGAGGACACTTTTTCCAATCATCGATAAAAACAGCTATAAATTGTTCTCTTGAATCATTATTTCATTATCTTGTTCCAATTTCTATTATAATCAATCCCTGCCCAAGAAGGATCAACCAACAATCAATAATGTCTAGCTTGGGCGGTTTGCATTCTTTTCATTTATTACTTAATTTTAACTTCAATTGTATTACTCGTCATTTGTATCAAATTAGGTCACGTATCCTTAAAACCACATATAAATTCAATTGTTATCCGACTTTTAAGGTAAACAGTTTGGCGGCCAAGGATAATAGTGGATATTTGATACAAAATTCCATAACAGACATGCTTCACACTTGTTCTTTGAAGTGTCTTTGAGTCCAGGCTATAATACAGAAATGTCAAACTCTCAATCGGCACCTCTGCACGTTGATAACGAGTTCGATCACCAAGGCGAAAATAATAACGTAGCGCCCGATGATGAAA
The DNA here is from genome assembly GCA_002018475.1 of Nicotiana obtusifolia. Lineage (NCBI taxonomy): Eukaryota > Viridiplantae > Streptophyta > Magnoliopsida > Solanales > Solanaceae > Nicotiana > Nicotiana obtusifolia. The sequence goes on from MCJB01042800.1 coordinate 88,521, forward strand.
TTATGATCGATGCTAATTCACATGTGGCGGTCGATGTAGATCAGCCTACTGACCCCTCAAATAGCGTTCATAGAGGAGTCCGATTAGTAAAGCAAAATCCCCAAAACGTTGAAAGGGATGGGATCAGCCTCCGGATGATCTTCGAAATGTTACAAGCCCAACAGGCGGCGATAGCTCAGTTACAAAATCGAAGCCAAATCTCGAACAGGGCTGAGCCCGGCCCCTCCCGGGGAATTACCCGCAAGGATGGATCAGTCGTAGGAAGGTCGAATGAATGTGAATCGGGGGCAAACCCTGGAATTATGAAGATGCTCGAAGAACTGACAAAACGAATAGAATCTGGGGAGAAGAAGATCGAGGCAAATGACAAAAAGGTGAAAACCTACAACTCCAGGGTGGATCAAATCCATGGGCACCTCCGGTGTTAAAAGGCCTAGATTCCAAGAAGTTCGTGCAAAAACCTTTTCGACCGAGCGCGACTCCTAAACCAATCCCCAAAAAATTTCGTATGCCCGAAATCCCCAAATATAACGGAACGACTGACCCCAACGAGCATGTAACCACGTATGCATGTGCTATCAAAGGGACCTGGAGGATGATGAGATCGAATCCATTCTGTTGAAAAATTTTGGAGAGACCCAGTCAAAGGGAGCCATGACATGGTATCACAACTTACCTCCTAATTCTATTGACTCATTTGCTATGCTTGCGGATTCTTTTGTGAAGGCACACGCAGGTGCCATCAAGGTCGAAACGCGAAAATCAGACCTGTTCAAAGTCAAGCAGAAAGATAACGAGATGCTCAGAGAGTTCGTGTCCCGATTCCAAATGGAACGGATGGATCTGCCACCAGTCACTAACGATTGGGCTGTTCAAGATTTCACTCAGGGACTCAATGTTCGAAACTCAGCGGCTTCCCAGCAACTAATGCAGAACTTAATAGAGTACCCGGCCGTCACATAGGCTGACATATATAACCGGTACTAGTTGAAGATCAGAGTCGAAGACGATCAGCTCGGAGCCCCTTCGGGATCCATTTACCCCATTAGAGCTTATGACAAAGTTAGAAGGGATATTTATCACTAACCAAGATTGAATAGAGATCGACATCAGCCATATCACGGGGACAGAAAAATTAGCGTATTCGAGCAAAACTCCTTAAGATATGAAAGGAGAAGTGACCGAGGTCAGAGCAGCCGGGGGCTCATGACCAAAAGTAGCTTCGAAAGGCCCATCGGGCATAAAGAAGCACCGCGTTATCGGAGTACAACTTTAATGTCGATGCTGCCACTATTGTATCGGCTATCGGCGGCATCAAAGATAGTAAATGGCCTCGACCATTCCAATCCGATCCGGCCCAAAGGGATCCTAATCAAATATGCAAATATTACGGCACCCACGGTCATAGAACGGAAGATTGTCGGCAACTAAGAGAGGAAGTGGCCCGGCTACTCAATAACGGACATCTTCGAGAATTCTTGAGCGATCGAGCCAAAAATCACTTCGAAACAGGAACCCTGACAAACAGACAGGCCAGGAAGGACCTCAACATGTGATCAACATAATTATTGGTGGAGTTCGATACCCCTCAAGGGCCAATGTTGAAATGCACCAAAATGTCCATTACTAGGGAGAAGCGCACTCGGGATTACACGCCAGAGGGAACTTTATCTTTTAACGACGGGGATGCAGAAGGAATTATACAATCCCACAATGACACACTGGTAATATCTGTGCTCATACTTAAAGTTAGAGTAAAACGTGTGTTAATCGATCCAAGTAGCTCGGCCAATATAATTCGATCATGGGTCGTGGAGCAACTCGGACTGTTAGACCGGATCGTTCCTACAGTCCGAGTACTTAACGGGTTCAATATGGCATGTGAGACCACCAAGGGTGAGATAATATTGCCAATAAATACCACTGGAACCATTCGAGAAACAAAGTTCTGTGTGATTGGAGGAGACATGAGATACAATGCTCTGTTCGGAAGGTCATGGATCAATGACATGAGGGCGGTGCCTTCGACACTGCACCTGGTGTTGAAATTTACGACGCCCGATGGAGTTAAAACAGTTTACAGGGAGCAACCAGCCGTGAAACAAATGTTCGCAGTGGAAGAGGTAATGCCAACACCAACGCCAACAAAGTAGCAATCACAGATACCATCTTCGACAAATGTGGACAAACAAGTATATATCGAGGATGATGATTATGGGATTCCCAGATCTTTTATCACCCCCGATAATTTCGATGCACAAAATTGACTGTCGAGGAACTGGAACAAGTTATGCTGCAAGAAGACTTTCCCGAACGAAAGGTAAGCTCCGAGCATAGGACAAAACTTATTCAATTTCTTATAACTAACGAAGACTGCTTTGCTTGGTCCCACCTTGATATAACAGGTATCCTATCGGAGATAACCACTCACAAGTTGAGCCTGGATCCGAAGTTCCATTCAGTAAAACAAAAAAGGAGGCCTCAGTCCAAAATCAAGCATGCATTCATCAAGGATGAGGTAACTAAACTTCTAAAGATAGGGTCTATTCGAGAGGTTAAGTACCCGGATTGGTTGGCTAACGTACTAGTAGTCCCTAAAAAAAAGGAATAAATTAAGAATGTATGTAGATTATAAAGACTTGAATAAAGCATGTCCAAATGACTCTTTTCCCTTACCCAACATCGACTGCATGATCAATGCTACTGCCAGCCACGAGACCCTTAGTTTTCTCGACGCATACTCTGGCTACAACCAAATACGGATGGACCCAGATAATCAGGAAAAAACTTCCTTCTTCACTAAATATGGCACATACTGTTACAATGTAATGCCATTTGGGTTAAAAAATGATGGCGCCACATACCAACGCCTAGTAAACCAAATGTTCGAGAAACAACTAGGGAAGACAATGGAGGTTTATATTGACGACATGTTAGTTAAGTCCCTGCGAGCAGAGGACCATTTAATCCATTTGCAGGAAACATTCAGTGTACTGAAGCAGATCAACATGAAGCTGAACCCAAAAAAGTACGTGTTTGGAGTGGGTTCGGGTAAATTCTTCGGATTCATGGTCTCGAATCGGGGAATCGAGGTCAACCCTGAAAAGATCAAGGCTAACGAGGATATCACGGTTGTAGACAAAGTGAAAGCCGTGCAAAAGTTGACCGGATGGATAGCCGCTCTAGGGCGATTTATTTATAGGTCGTCCGATAGAAGCTACCCGGTTTTCGCTTTATTGGAAAAGAAGAACAACTTTTCATGGACTCCGGAATGCCAGCAGGCTTTGGAAGAACTCAAAAGGTATTTATCGAGCCAGCCGTTGCTTCATACACCGAAGGCGGACGAACAATTGTACCTTTACCTGGCAGTCTCAGAGATAGCGGTAAGCGGAGTCCTAGTCTGGAAAGAACAAGGTACACAATTTCCAATTTTTTATATCAGCAGAACCTTAGGTGAAGCCGAGACTAGGTACCCTCAGTTAGAAAAACTGGCACTCGCTTTGTTAAGCGCTTCTAGGAAACTAAAACCATACTTCCAATGTCATCCCATATGCGTCGTAACAACTTACCCATTAAGAAATCTGATGCATAAGCCCGAGCTGTCGGGCCGATTGGCCAAATAGGCCATAGAAATAAGTGGATACGACATTGAATATCGACCTCGGACCGCCATTAAATCCCAGGTGTTGGCAGACTTTATGGCCGATTTCATACCAACCCTAATACTCGAGGTCGAAAGAGAGTTGTTAGTTGACTCAGGAACTTCTTCGGGAATATGGACCCTCTTCACATACGGTGCCTCGAATGCAAGGGGATCCGGACTTGACATTGTATTGAAGCCACCAACAGGTAATATTATTAGATAATCTATTAAGACTGTGAAACTGACTAACAACGAGGCAGAATATGAAGCCGTGATTGCAGGCCTAGAACTAACCAGGAGCTGGGAGTGGAAGTGATAGAAGCCAAGTGCGACTTCCTTCTTGTGGTAAATCAAGTCAATGGAACGTTCAAGGTCAGAGAGGAACGGATGCAGAGATACTTAGACAAACTGCAAATAACATTGCATCGGTTCAAAAAGTGGACCTTACAACATATACCTAGGGATCAAAACAGTGAGGCTGACGCCCTCGCCAGCTTGGGGCAGTCGATCGAAGACGACGAGTTCGACTTGTGAAAAGTCGTACAACTTATGAGGTTAGCAGTGGAAGAAGGCCACGCTGAGATAAACTCGACGAGCCTAACTTGGGATTGGAGGAACAAATATGTAGAATATCTCAGCTCCGGTAAACCGCCCTCGGATCCAAAAGAGTCGAGGGCCCTGCGTACGAAGGTGGCCCAATTCAGCTTGTCCGAAGAAGGAACCTTGTTCAGAAGAACATTTGACGGCCCAATCGCGATATATTTGGGACCGGGTGATACCGAGTACATTTTAAGGGAAATCCACGAAGGTACCTGCGGGAACCATTCAGGCGCCGAATCATTAATTCGCAAAATAATCAGAGCCGATTATTACTGGGTCGATATGAAAAAAGACGCAAAGGAATTCGTTCGAAAGTGTGTCGAATGCCAAAGGCATGGCCCTATGATCCATCAACCCGAGGAGATACTCCACTCAGTCCTATCGCTATGGCCGTTCATGATGTGGAGGATGGACATCACCCCTCTTCTGGGTGCGCTCTAGGTAAAGCTCAATTTATTCTGATTATGACTGACTATTTTTCTAAATGGGTAGAAGCTCAGGCGTACGAGAAGGTTAGGGAAAAAGAAGTCATCTATTTCATTTGAGATCACATCATATGCCGATTTAGAATGCTAGCCGAGATCGTATGCGACAATGGGAAGCAATTCATCGGTAGTAAAGTGACCAAATTCCTCGAAGATCACAAGATCAAAAGGATCCTATCGACACCCTATCACCCCAGTGGGAATGGACAAGCAGAATCTACCAACAAAACCATACTCCAGAACCTCAAAAAGAGGTTAACCGATGCCAAAGGGAGATGGAAGGAAATATTTCCCGAAGTCCTATGGGCATATCGTATGACGGAGAAATCCAGCACCGGAGCCACCCCATTCTCTCTTGTTTATGGCGCCGAAGCTTTGATACCGGTCGAGGTCGGGGAACCAAGTATCACGTTCCGGTATGCAATAGAGGAATCGAACCACGAAGCCCTGAATACGAACTTGGAGCTGTTAGATCAGAGATGTGAAGCCTCCTTTTTTTCGATTAGCTGCTCAAAAGCAAAGGATCGAGAGGTATTATAATAGAAGGACCAACCTTCGATACTTCAACGTCGGGGACTTAGTACTAAGAAAGGTCACGCCGAACACACGGAGTCCAAATGAGGGAAAGCTAGGACCAAACTGGAAAGGACCTTATTGTATCATTAAAATCATCGGAAAGGGATCCTACAAGCTCGGAATAGTAGATGGTAAACAACTACCAAACAACTGGAATATAAGTCACTTGAAGCGGTATCACTGCTAAGGTACGGCTCTGTTCTTTATTTTTATTTGCATTGCGAGCTAACATTTGCAGGTATCGAACAAGGGGCCATACGAGATATTAGGTCTGAAAGCACGCGTTGCACTCTTTTTTCCTTGAACCAGTTTTGTCCCAAAATGGGTTTTACGGCAAATTTTTTAATGAGGCAACAAGTAAATCGTGCTAACTTAGATTTGAAGGCGGATAGCAAATCGGTGACAACAGCATTCGAGGCCTATCTTTAGTCGACCCCGAATACTGGGGGGGCCACTTTAGCATGGAAAGATATTTTAGGATTGAAGGGTCGAAGATCAATAAGATTAAACGTAAGGACCAAACGGTCAAATGAACCGTGCTCAAATAGATTTATCGAACCCTAACGCAAGTATTACACATACATTACTATTATGTACAAGAATAAAGAGAAGTCCTTTGTATACAAATGTCCTGCTTCCGATCAAAACGAGCCCAAGGGCCACCATAACTTGAGTTCGAGTAATCACTCTCTCACTCGGGGACTACCATCCGAAAAACAAATTTATTCAAGGGGATATAAAACCTATTAGGAAACCCCCCGAACTTCAAAGGCTAAGGCCGTTTTGAGTTAACAGAACTCGAGGGGAGGTAAGACCCATTAGGCAACCCCGAACTAAAAGGCCAAGGCCATACCAGGTTAACGAAATCCGTGGGTACAAAGCTTATTTGGCTACGGCCGAATTAAAAGGCCAAGGCCGTACCGGGTTAACGAAACCCAAAGGTACAAAGCTTATTTGGCTACGCCCTAATTAAAAGGCTAAGGCTATACCGGGTTAACAAAATCCAAGGGCACATCGCTTATTTGACAATTCCCGAATCAAAAGCCTAAGACCACTCCGAGTTAATAGTACTCGAGGGCTAAAACATTTCGATCTTTGCAAATCCAAATAGAAAAGCAAAGAGAAAATTCGAAAGTTGTGAAAAGAAAGCCTTATATACATATATATATATATATATATATATCAAAAATCCCTTTTTACAGAAATCGAGCAATCTCGATGCACAATATTAAACACGGAAAGAGATAAAACTCGATCAAGAGCGAGTTGGTCTCGGCGGATCCCGCCTCGACATCAGGATTTCCGAAGCCTTCTCATTCTTCAGACCTGACTGAATCCTCGGAATCATTCTCCTCCAGAAAGGCTAGTTTTCTGGCCTTAGCTTCAGCTATCTTAGCATCTTCGATCTCCGCCGGTAAATCAAAGCCTCAAGCGTGAATTTCCTCAAGGGAAAGCCTGCAAGATTGCCACCTCATATTGTTAACCATATTCCTTGATTGGTATTGAGCAGCTTCAGCATCGGCCTTATATTGAGCCACCAGTTCATCAGCTTTGGCTTTGATCACTGCCGCTTCCGACTTGGCCATTTTTAGCTCTTTAGCTATATTATCTCGATCTAAGATAACCGTACTGATCCGAGATTGAAGCTTCTCGGTACTCTTGGTCTGCGCCTCGGCTTTCTCCTTTGCCGCTCTAGGCTAAGCCTCTACTGAAGCTAACTGTGCCCGAGATGTCTCTTTTTCCGAGGCCAGTTGATCCATCTTGCTCCTTCATTCGTCGGCCTCAGCTTTAACCACATTCATTTCAGTTCGAAGCTGATCAATCCGATCAAGTTTTTTCCCTACCTGCTCGACCAAGTCAGCATTATCCTTCTAGGCAAGCTCCAATTCGGCACGAAGGTTCTTTACCTCCCCTTCGAGCCTCTCATTGAGAAGTTTCAAGGTGTCTATTTTCTCAATGAGCTCCCGAGCGTCGGCCTCATGGTGTTTTGACTCTTCCCGAAATCGGAGAAAAGCCTCATGGTGAAGTATCGAGGCCTGCAAGCATAAAAATGTTATGGTTACTTAAAATTTTAAAGTACATAACGAAGGACATCGAGTAAAGAACATTGAAAGTTACCCGATTCAACGCCTCTTGAGCTTCATTGAACAGGCAGGGCACATCCACCTCGTTCATTTTTGCCTGATCCTTCTCGGTCACCAAGCAGCGAAGATAACTGGCCACCCCGACGGGGGCGGAAAGAATCCGGGCATCATCGGGAATGGTAAAAGATATGGAGTGTTTCCGATCAGGGTAAGCACTCGGTGCGGGAAACCAATCGACCAATTTTGGACTAAAGGAAGTCTTGCTTGTATCGGAGGATGAGCTCTTCCTCGGTACCTCTAAATTAGCGAGCCCAAGAACATCTTCCGTGGCCGTCGAATCCACACCATCGAAAAAACCAAGGAAACGGTCTTTCGAACCAGGGAACGTTCTTTTGCTACTTGGGTCTAGTTGAACATTGATTCCAAGAAAGAGGGTGAATCAACCATCTCAATCGGATCCAATACTCCCAGCGGTGCTCTCCTCGTATCTGGGGAAGCCTCAGTTCTTGTCTCCACCTCGAGTTCCCAAACTCGATGAAGATCCGCTTCACTAACCCCTGGTTCGGAGGCCCATTGCCCTTCAGACTTTGGCGGTACACTAGCCACAAGATCAAAGTCCTCTTCTTCCTCCTCAGACTCATCCCTCAATCGATGTAGCGAGTCCAAAGATAATACTCGATCACTAGCCTTCCTATTGGGCTTACGAGCCAATCTTTTCCTTGGTCTCTTCTTCTCGAGGTCGGGGGAAATTAGAGCCTTTTTTCTTTTCTTCTCTTTATCCTTCGAAACAGGGGGCTCGCTGGGAGCATCATCACCCACGGATGGAGGTCTCATTTCAATATCTTTTGATAAACCTGCGAAAGAGAAGCAAAACAAGTTAGAAATCGATAGCATAAAGAATTAAGCTCGAATGTAACTTATCTCACCATGAAGTCGGGCCTGCCACCGGCCTTCCGAAACCTCGCGCCATGCACGCTCTGAATATGGTTTTTGGGATACGGTCCCCTTGACCCACTCTTTGAGATGAGGAACTGCATCCGGTATCCGAGGGAAACAACTGCACTATAGAAAATTGATAGAGGAAGGGCAAAAGGGAAAACGGTAAACAACTTTCTAAAAAGCAGGGTTATACTTATGCTTCATATTCCATTTCTCGGAGAATGACATATCCTCGACCGGGATTAGATCCGATGTTTTCACTCGAACAAATCGACCCAACCAACCTCGATCCCGATCCTCATCAATACTTGAGAACGGGGCTTGGCTTGCCCGACGGGCAAGTTTTATTAACCCCCCCTCGATAGAGTCGGGGACTGTACAAATGCATGAGATGATCGACGGTGAAAGGATACCCCTTGATCTTGCTAATAAAAAAAACGAAGAAGGATAACTATCCTCCAGAAAGAAGGATGACTTTAGCCCAAGGTCACCTCGTACCTTTTACAAAAGACAATAATGACCGGGTTTAAAGGACCCAACGTGAAGGGACAAGTGTAAATACTTAAAAAAACCCTCCACGTGGGTAGTAATTGCTTCTTCAGGCGCAGGAACCACCATGCACTTGCCTAGCCAGTTGCAGTCTTCCTTGACTTTCTCGAGAACGTTGTCGGTGATTGAAAAGATGTATCTCATGACCGGTTCGCACCGGCCCGGTGTTGATGAAGTTTTTTCAACCTTGAAATCGGCTCCGGTTGAGCACCCAGTGGGTATAAACGCCTTTAGGAGGGTTCCGGTATAGGTTCCTCGGTGACGACAGGCGAAACGTTCTCAGCAGGTTGAGAAGAAGAGGGAGTTTTTCTTTGAGGAACGGATTTTGAAGTCTTTGCCATTATTTTTGAATAGAGGAAGAAAGAAAAGATGCTGATACGAAAGAGATATAACCTGCAAATAGCTTGTGAATTATTTTCAGAAAAGCAGAAGGCAAGAGGTCTTGAAGATAAGAATGATGAAGTTTTTATAAAAGAGCACGAACATTTGAATACAAAAAATAAATGAGGGTAATTATAGTCTTTCAAAACGGTGGGTCGCATCCTGAAGCGGCAGAACATCAATGACACACATTTAATGCTTTAAAGGGCTTTTCTGATAGGACGTTGTCAATTTCCGTATCGCGTACGTCATGAGTCTATCGTCATTTATCAGAGTAAGAATCGGAAGCCCGTATAGTGAGAATCTGAGGCTCATATCATTTCTCGTCGTTACTCTCCGAAAAACGAGGGGACTATCTGTATAAGGTCGAAGTCGGGCCCAACTGTATATGGTCGAAATCGGGCTCGACTCTAGATGGTCGAAATCGAGATCGCTATTGCACGACAGGTCGGGTTCGGAATGCGTAGGTTGAAGATCGACTCCGAGTTTCATCGAAGCGGAACACGAGGCCAGAATGTCCGACCTCGAGAACACCGAGCTCGTGATCCGAAATCGATCCCGACTCCTAAAATGCTCGAGGAAAGATCACCGAATCTAAATAACGGAAAGCCAGAATATCTATAATAAGATGAACATCGCGGCGGGAATCTCGGCACATATCGATGGAACCGCTTAATTAGCAAATCAGGAGATTTTTAACCTTATATGGAGTTGTACCAAATGTAGGATCTCCTACTATATAA